>PVHX01007959.1:0-68856 GCA_004024805.1 Geosciurus inauris
CAGGTGTGCGCCACTATGCCTGGCCAGGCATTTGTTTTCTTACAGTTCTAGAGGTCAGAAGTCTGAAATCAAGGTGTGATGAAGGGTTTCATATTCTGGAGGCGGGGTGGGGGGCGGGTGGAGGGTTGGGGACTGTTCCTTGTTCTTCCGGTTTCTGGCAGCTCCTCTGTGTGACCCCATCACTCCAGCCTCCATCTTCACATTGCCTTCTCCTCTGTGCCTCTGTCTTCCCTCTTTTGTCACAGGGACACTTGCCACTGGATTTAGGACCCACCGGGGTCATCCAGAATAACCTCATTCCAATACCCTTAAGTTAATTACATTTCAAACACCCTTTCTCCAAATTAGGTCACATTTAATGGTCAGAGATTGAACATGGGCATCTTTTGTGGGGGCAGTCACCATTCAACCCACTGTAGAGTGTAAATATTTTATTTACTTATTTTTTTGACAATGAAATAAAAAATCCTTTGGCCCTTTAGCCCTATGTTGTGTATTTACTTAATCACGGAAACACTTCATCCCTTGTGGCTGGTTCTGTGTTTCTGTTTCTTGAATATCAATGGGGACAGCTGACCGTTGAAAACCAGAGGTTTCCTATGCCTTCCTAGTGTCTGTCCTGGTTGACATTTCTGATGATTCCATCTCTCCTTCCTTTTCTTGGGCAAGACATTTGCATTTTTCAGTTATTAAACCTGCAATTCAAATGAGAAAAAAATCAAGCAAAAGAAAATGAGAAAACAGTTCTGTGGCTTCTGTATTCTTTAGTCTTGGGGAGCAGTGGCAAGTTTACTCAGCTCCAAGGTTGGAAAGAAAGGTAAAAACCTTGGGGAGGAAGAAGATACTGGGCTATTTATTTTCAAGTGGCTCACATTCTTCAGTTTGTAGATGGAAAAACTGGAAAGCCAGAAGGATTATGTAAGGTCACTTGGCAAATCATGGGCTGACCCAGCATTAACACTCAGGGCTTTCTGAGTTCTCTGTCCTGAGCCTCTGGATCGCAGTGTATCTTGAGGGCTTCTTACCCCATAAATTCCTGGTTGTCTGGATAGTCTATGAGGGTCTCAACACTTGGCCAGATGAACACACATGGGGAAGTTAAGCCTTGACCTTGATCCTCATTCAGTAAATGAGTAAAAGAAACAAATTCTGTGATCGTGTTGCTGAGGCTGTCTCTAAGCTGGCTTGTGGTGTGGGGTCTGTAAGCCAATGGATTTTTCATTCCATACTAGTATCAATCACTGACAATGTCCTTCTTAAGCCCAAGTAAATTGTCTGCAGGATTACTGTGGAGTCAGGGATGTAAAGTGATATTAGAAAAGAACAATAAAAGCAGTAGATAGCCAAGACAGCCTTTCTTCTTTTGCCTCTTATTTTTTCCCCTCTATGAAGGCCACTGACTTTATGGATCTAAAAAACTTTGCAAGGACAGTGACTGTTCTGCCAAAAAAAAAAAAAAAAAAATTGCCAAAAGGCATCAAAATAGACCAGAGGTGAAGTTAGGGTGAGGGAAGGGGCCAGGAATTCAGTCAGGAAAGCTGGCGACTGTGGCCCTGGAGCTGTAGGGGAGGAGGAGGAGGAAGGGAGCTTCGTGAGAGCCAGGGATTCCACAAAGGTGGAAACTGTGTGAGAGAGAATTCCCCCAAACCTTCCAGGGTGCGTGGGAGGCGAGTACAACAGTGATCTTCGCCTTTGCAGGGGATGGGGAGGAGCCCCCACTCAGCTGCAAACCCAGACTTAAGGCTGGGGCTGGGGATCGAGGGCTGCCTTGGAGAATTTAAGAAAGTGTCAGACCTCTCTCGAAGGCACCCTCAGCAGTCCTAGGACTTCTTGGCGTTGGCACCACACCTGTCCTTTAGCCACTCCCTGAAGAGTTCTTCATCTTTCTTTTGCACCAGGAGCTGGTCAAGGACCATACAGGCTTTGCCCAAACCCCTCCCCTCCAGTTTCTTGCTCAGGACTTCACATCCTGATTAGGCTCTCCCCCAGATTATCCATGAGAGTCTCTGCCACAAAGCTTTTGGGGGTTGGCCTCTTTTTTGTTTTTTTTTTTGATACCGGGGATTGAACTCAGGGGTACTCGACCACTGAGCCACATCCCCAGTCCTATTTTGTGTTTTATGTAGAGACAGGGTCTCACTGAGTTGCTTAGTGCCTCGCCATTGCTGAGGCTGGCTTTGAACTCGCGATTCTCCAGTCTCGGCCTCCTGAAGTACTGGGATTACAGGCGTGTGCCACCGAGACCTGCTTGGGTTGTCCTCTTGGTCAGTCACAGTTGGTAGCTCCAGCTCCCACAAGGCCTCCTGCCGCCATTCAACCCAGCCTTTCTTCTTAATAAGGACTTGGTCCAACCATTTAACTAAAAGCAAATTTTCCCTCTGCAGACTTTGAATTGCTTTGAACTTCTCTGCAAGGTCAGTTCTCCAACAGTTTGGTAGGATCAAAGCTATTTGGGAGCTGGAGCAAATGTTTAAGTAAGTGAGTCCAAGGAAAGTTTTTCGTGATCCCTGAGCCCTTGATAGTTCTAACAGGTGGGTGGTGTCACATTGTAAGGCTCAACTGCCAGGTGATATTGCCAGCCTCCACAGGCCCCTAAATGATAAACAGACTTTAACCGAAACATACCTTGTTAGTGCTATTTGGCCTTGTGGTTTATTGCCAGTGCCTGGGAGAATTTTCAAAGTATGCTTTTACTTTTGCCACATACAAGAACCAAGAACACTCCTGGTGTGTGTCTAGGGGAGAGTCACATTGGCGGTTACTTTGGCATTTATGCTTGAGTGGCAACCTTTTGGCACTCAAGCTTGCCAACTCAGCCAGCCAGTGGTAATTTGGAATATGTCTTATTAAGTACAAACTTTGGAAAACATAAAAGCCAAAGTTTCTGCAAATTTATCTAATTTCCTTGTTTGATCAGCCTGTAGGCTTCAAGTCTAAGTTTGTTTTCTATAGTCACTTGGGCACAAAAATCATGGCAAGAATTTTCAAGGCTGGTAGGAATAGGGGGCGGGGGAGCTAAAGGGAATCTGGCCTAAATGCTGTGCCTGCTAGTTGTAGGTGACACAAGCAGTGCCAGGGACCCTTTTCCAGATTATAGGTAGTAAAATTGAAACAGCAGCATAGGAGTGTTTGGCACATTTGATTGATTTCCTCTGAGTATTTTTCTTCAAGATTATCCATTTCAAGTGGTCCCCAGCCTGTGCCTCTTTGTACAGAGCAGTGGCACATGGAATGAGCCTGTTTTCTTGACACCCTTCCGGGCCCCTCAGGCCACTGGTTTTCTTCCTCTGACCTACAGATCCCTCACTGCTGTGTTGTTTCTCCTCACTCTGCTGTTTGCCCTACACACCTTCTGGTCTGACTCAACTTTCATCTGCTACTGTGAATATCATCTCTCCTGGGCCCCAAGCTCCTATTTCCTGTCCTTGAAAGTAGGTCTGGGCTTCCTGGGTCAAACATAAATGGGATCTACAAATTACTTTGTCTCCAAGAGTGCTTCTAGATATAGTTAGTGATCAAAAAATGTGTTTCTGAACAAGAGGAAAGCTTGTGGATAAAGCCTTGATAGTAAAAAGATGTTAAAACACGACTTACTATCTCTGACCCTGACCTTATTCAAGATGTTTTCTTCTCCTTTCTTCCCACACTTACCAAAAAAGGAGCCAGAGTCGAGAATCTTGTGAGTTCCACATGATTTCAGCCCTGTCAGTGGGTGTGAGGAAAACAGTAATTACTGAATTTGGGAGCTGATGAAGGTGTCATTTTGTCAGAACTGAGAACTGAAGTTTGCTGTTTGCATTGCTTGCAAACCCATTTGCAATTTAGGAAGTGGAATATTTTTGAAACTTCTTTGGTGATGTACCTTGACCTTGACTTCAGAGGAGTAAAAGTCAGTCAAAGGGTGTGAAATGCTCAGCTTACATTGGCTATGTGCTCATAGCATCAACTTTTCCTAGGGGTGATAGGTGGGTCCCAGCTGAAATAAGGTAAGGAGTGGAACCGAGCATTGCATCCTGGACTGACACAGTGGCTATGCAGTGACTTTCTTAGAAACATAAATTTGCTCCCCTGTGTGCTGGTTTGCACACATAGATCTCAAGAACTGTCATAATGATATGTGAAATAGCCATGCTGTTGATGGAAAAAGCTAGAACTTTGTGTTGGTAAGTTAAAGCCCATCCAGAGCAGGAATTCGTTTAGTTATTCCTGCCAATAGTTGTTGTATTTATTTTCTCTTCATAGTTATGTACTAACAACCTCCAAAAGCTATAGTTGCCCTTACATTTCATTCTTAATTCTAGTAAGGTAAACTAATAATGCAGGGAGCAGATGTGTACTGTTTATTAATTAAAATCCCCAGGAAATGGAATAAACAGAAAAGTGCTTAAAAAAAAAAAAAAAAAGAACAGTAGGTGTAGCTTACCACACTGCACAGAGTCCTGTACCTACATATGGCTACAGCTGGTACTTTTTGGGCCTCGTGCCACATCTCCTTGGCTGACCTTGGGTTTCAGCTGCAGGTGTGGTGGGCAGTGCCTGTTCACATATGCTTTTTACCCTCTCTCTTTCACCTTGGTGTTCTCCTTTGAATCCTCAGGAGTCTACAAATCCAAGCCTGTCCTCACATGCAGGGTGGTTGACTTCCTGTTCACCAAGAGAGCCGGAGTGTTGATGATGAAGTGACCTAGTCCATTGTCCTTCAGAGGGGCAGTTTTGCTCTTGCTCAGAAGTCCTTAGAGGGACTGAGCCCCATTTACCTGCAATGGTAGATTCACAGTGCATTCTTTATTGACCTTTTCTTCTTTCCTGATTCACTCTCTTGTCTCTTCATTCCTGCATTGAGATCCCCTCCTGAAGTCCTTATCTTAGGTTCTGCTCTTGGGGAAAGTAAATTAAGACAACTACTAAAGAAGGAAGAAGAAAGCACTAGAAACATCTCTTTCATTATCTCCCTTTAACTCCATGTACAGAAAGATAATTTTATTAGATTTTTAAAAAATTTTGCAAACCAAAAAAAATGGAAAGATGAAGGAGTGTAAGTTTGTTATGGTCATGTAAAAGAAAGAAAGAAAGAAAGGTTGGGGGAGGGAAGACTTTCAGAATACCTGCATTCAGATGGCAGGAAGCACGTTCTTCACACCTCATTTTCAGTTATTGGCATGTCGTCTGGCACATTTTCAGAATTTGGAACCCAATGGCTCCTCCCAATTCAGAACCACTGTATCAAAGTATAAAAGGAGATAGTGGAAAGTCATTTGGTCAACCCTCTGTCTTAAGGTCAGGTGAGAGTGAAACCCAGACCTTCCAGTTGTCTTGGTGGGAAGCAACCTGAAGACATGCCATAGTGGGCTTAACAGAACGGTGCAGACCAGCTTCTGCAAAGGCTGGCCCCACAGGCTGGGCTCCATCCGATCTGGATTTTTGGTTTCCAGTGTCATTGATTAATAAGAGCTAAATTGGATCTCCAAAATGGAATTACCATGCTCAGAGTCCTAAAGCTAATCTGGAGCTGAACTCTGAGTTAGAAGGTAAGAAGCGACTCAACTCTAGTGTTCGTAGTCCAAGCTCTCTTCTAAAAATATTTAGTAACAGTTTGGCAGCTGTGTATTAGAGGTAATCTGAGTGTCATCACACGTAGGCCTGTTAGATATTTTCTGTTATAACCAAAGGTTTAAAGATAAGTAAGACTACACACGCATTTGTTGAAAAGAAGTTTGGTAAAATCTGCGTTACACATGTTATGCATTGCAAATTTATTCCCACAATTTACTTTCATTTTATATAGCTACATAAATCACCCACACTTAACATTTTAAACTGACAGTTTTAGCAGATATTAGCAGGATTTTAAATGAACATACATGACATTTTATTAAATGAAGTTTTAGATTCTAGTTCTCACATTCCTTTTTCTGTATCTCTTTGTGACATAGTTAACTGACTGCTTCCTTGTCCTCTTTGCTCAGTTGAAATTATAGCTCTGGTCAGGATCAGTGTTGTGCCCATGGTATTAAGATAGAACCAGAGAGTAAAAGGGATCAAATGTATTTCATGTGAATTATTTTGCTGATAACCAGGTTAATTCCAGAACCCACAGAACTCTTCCACATGTTAACGATGTTGAGGGCACTTTCTATATAGCAGACACTGTAGTAGTTGTCAAAGATTCAGTGATTTGACATTATCCTGTTCTTGTTCCTTCTGGAGCTCATGCTTGTGCCTGCATGAGGAGGGTGCAGCATGTTCAGTGTTGTGTGTGGTGATCCATGGCCTAGGATATCCCATAGCAGGGACATGCAGTCTCTGACTAGGAAGGAGTGTCTTTCAGCAAGGCTTTCAAGTGAAAAGATGTGCATGACCTTTGAATGACCAAGGCTAGAAAATTAGGAGTATGGAATGAATTAGCAAGACAATTTTTTGAGGAAGATGGTTCATTGTGCTCAGAAACCTGGGACACAAGTGCAAGAACTTCAGGAGCTACACTATTATGTGACTGGGCGGGTGGCGTAAGGAACCATGGCACCAGAAAGTGGCTTGTGCTCTATCCTTGAAAGAATTCACATTTTATCCCAAAGCATGGGCAGCATGCATGTTGTCTCAGCAGAGTCATAAGATTAGATTTTCAAAATGTTTTGGTTTTCAGGTAGAAAGATGCATGGGACACAAGACATAGGCACAAGTGGAGTCAGGAAGACCAGTAGGAAGCTGCTGCAGTGATGTGGGGGGAAAATTAGGAGAGCCTAAACTAAAGGGAGTGAAGAAGAGGAAGTGTTCAAAAGATGTTTGGGGGAATAATAACAGGGAATTCAGTGGCGAGGGAGATGGGAGGAGTGAACATTCGTTCCCACATTTCTAAATCAGACATCTGGGTGGATAGTGCTATTCTTTTTTATATACAGGGACTTAATTTTGAAGGAGGTGGAGCTGTGTTCATTGTTGGATATGCAGAGTCTAATATATCTGAGTTATGGGGCATCTGAGGAGAGCTGTCTGGTAGGCAGTTGGATATGTGGTCTAGAACTCCAGACCTATATTTAACTGGACATATTTATTTATGAATCATCAGAAGATGGGAGATGGAACCCATTTGAGATATTCCCAGAGATTGAAGAACTCGCAGGAAATTGAGAAAGAATGACCTGAGATGTAGAAGAAAAACCAGGGAAGGTTATGTTACAGGTACCAGGAACAGGAGAGTTTCTGGTAGAAGGGAGGTAGGCAGCATCAGGGGTCATTAAGACTTCATTAGACATAGTGACCTCAGTTGTTGGTGACCTTGGCAAAAACAATTTGAGTCAGAGATGGGGATAAAGGCTAGATTATGAAGAGTGAATTGTGCATATGAAATGGAGACATAAAATTCAGATATACTAGCCGGGCGCGGTGGCGCAAGCCTGTAATCCCAGCACTTTGGGAGGCTGAGACAGAGGAATCGTGAGTTCAAAGCCAGCCTCAGCAACGGCGAGGCACCAAGCAGCTCAGTGAGACCCTGTCTCTACATAAAACACAAAATAGGGCTGGGGATGTGGCTCAGTGGTCGAGTGCCCCTGAGTTCAATCTCTAGTACCAAAAAAAAAAAAAATTCAGATATACTCTCTGGATGTTGGCTATGAAGAACAGGTAGAAATAGGTTGATAGCTGGGGCTGGGATTATGGTGCAGTGGTAGCGTGCTAACCTAGCACGCATAAGGCACTGGGTTCAATCCTCAACACCACATAAAAATAAAATGAAGATATTCTGTCACCTACAACTAAAAAAAAAATAAACATTAAAAAAAAAAAAAAGAAATACGTTGATAGCTGAAAGAGGCAAGGCCATGGAAGGGTTATTCTTTAAAATGCGTAGGACTTCAGCATTTTTATGTGTTAAGGGTTATGATGGCCAGAAGACTGGTATGAGTTGAAATTACAGTCAAGAGAGCGTATGGAAGCAGGTTCATATCAAGGCCAGAGAAATTGGGATTCTAAACTCAGGTGAAAAGATCAACTTAGAAGGAAGAGGGATACCTCTGATCAAAATGGAATGGAAAGAGGACTAATTTTGGGGGGTAGAACTGGAAATTGAGGGAATGTTGATTTTTGTGTAGAAGGTGAGATAATTTGTTAATGGCAAAAGAGAAATGAGGTAAGGGTTTGAGATTTATGGGGATATGTATGGACTGAGGAAGAAATTGATAATAGATATGAAAGGCATGCTGGGAAATTTTTATGGGCCGAATGTGTCTCGCTGAAAATTTTAAATGCTGAAGTCTTTATGCTCAATATGTTGGTATTTGGAACTGGGGTCTTTGAGAGGTAATTAGGTCAGGAGAGTGGGGCCCTTGTGATGGGATTAGTGCCCTCTAAGAAGATAAATAAAACTTCCTTTCCACACCTTGTGAAGACACAGTAAGAAGGTGGTCTTTTGCAAACTAGGAAGGGAGCCCTCACCAAACAAACTAATGCCTTGATTTTGCTTTCCCAATCTCTTGGTTTTTCAAATCTTCCAGTCTATAATATTAGTTTTAGAGAAGCCCAAGCTAAAACAGTAGTATTGAGAAATCAGAGGCCTGAGATTATAAGTCTGCTTCTACCAGGGAGGAACTTTTGTGTTGTTGTTGTTTTTATTGGAGATTGAACCCAAGGGTCCTACTACTGAGCTACATCTCTAGCCCTTAGTTTTTATTTTGAGACAGGATCTCATTTAGTTGCTGAGGCTGGCCTTGAACTTGCAATCCTCCTGCCTTTACCTCCTGAGTAGCTGAGATCATAGATGTGCACTACTGTGCCAGGCTATTTTTGAGATTAAAAAAAAAAATCAGTGTGTTACCCACCCAAGTGTAGTATGAAGGTTTTTAAATTCCACCAGATTGTAGGTGAAGTGAACATGGAAATGGTTGATGTATTGGGTAAAATTGGAGGCAGTTAGGGCCTGAGAGCTCAGTGGGGCAAGAGCAATTGAATATGAGTGATTGAGAGGAAATTCAGAGGGATAGATAGAGGAAGTTGTGTCCTTCAGTAAGAAGCCTGGTCTGTCTATCCCTTTGCTGCAGTTGTCTTCTTGCAGTACTTTTTTTTTGGGGAAAAAAGACAGTAAAATTAATTTATAGCTGATCACCTATAATAATTTCCCACTAAAATTTTAATTTCTAGATTATTCTAACAATATATCTTCATCTTCAGATCTTTTAAAAAAAGGTCACATTTCAGTTGGTAGTAAGTTATTTGGTAATAAAAGGAACATATAAAATGCCTTTGAAGTTGAATTTTCAAATTAGGATCTAGTTTCTAATGAATGTAATGAATGTATCTAAAGGGATGTTTTAGGCAAATTTATATAGATGCATAAATCTGCCAAGAGTGAACACCAAAATGTGATACATAGTAACTGAGATATTGTCATTAGAAATGGAAATCTGCATTTAAATTGGTGGGTCTCATTGAAACTATGATTCACTCTCCTTGCACATAGGTACTAAGTTATCTGGGTAGCAGCATTTGTAATGGCACTAAATTTAGAAAAATAAAATAAAATGAAGAGGAGAGAAGGTGCTGGCGTGGTGATTTACAGTGACACACAGTTAATGCTGAGGTGTGAACGTGTGACCTTGTGATTATGCTTTTGGATATGTGTCCTGGTTTGCTAATTCCAGACACCAAGTTGGGTGCACTTGTTAATGCGTTTTTCTTCTGTTTAGCTGAAAACATCAACAAAGTCCTCTTCTTTTGGATGCATCATCACAGCTTTTTGGGCTAAGCAACATCTAAGCTTTTCTGTCCTGAAGCTTTTTTGAAGACAATGTCTATGGTAGAAACAATCCAAAGTCAGGCAAAATAGCCCCTGGAGAGAGATGAACAGAATGAAACAGAATGTTCACTTTGCTTCTCTGAACTCAGCCAAGCCCAGTGATTGAAGCACCCCCTGAGCTGCAGTAGGATACCATAAAGAATATTCATTGCTATAGAGAGATTTAATTTTTGAAGTTCAAATAGCCTCTCCATCATTACCAATTAATTTGTACCAAGAGTGCAAGATGGTTGACATGGTAATGCTGATACATGGTGGAGGTTATCTACAGAGCAGATAAAATATTTCATTTGGATTCATATTTTACCTAATTTTGAAAATCTCTCCTTCTCTTGTTGGAAAATAAGGCCAAATTTTCCACTAGTAGATTTGTCAAAAATATCAGTTTACTTGTTCATCTGACCCAGCAGTCACTGTGAATACTGGTTGTTGGCACTTAACTTGGTGTTATTCTTCCATCTCTTCCTTCCAGAATGGTCTCTGTGGGGGTAGAGGATGACTACTTTCAGCACCAGAGAGGAAAAGGAGCAATCTCTGAAACAAGTCTTGCAGAGCTTCTCATGTTGATGATTTATGGTCGTTCAGTTTGTACCCCCAGTAAGGGACTAGTCTACCCAGGCACCAGCAGTGCTAGCAGTATGATTGAACTGGGCTGTTCTTATGCTGGTACATTCCAGCAGATCAGGATTTTGCCAGAGTTGACATGCAGAGAACTTTTCTTTCGAACACCCAGCCTTCTTCTCCACCCTGCTCCTACACATATTTCTCCCTATGAGACTGTTAGGTCACCAAGCTCAGAGAGTGAGATAAGGCACTTCCTAAGCCCAGGTATTTCAAATTGGTGAGTATATTAAATGTGCTACCAGTATCTGTAGCCAGAGACCATTTCAGTATGGTGCTTAATCGTGGGCAAGGGGAAGAATTGGCAGTTTGGAGTTGGGAGTGGGATTGAGGGTGGGTTGAAAGGTTTGCTGGGGTTTCCTATTTTTGTAAATTTCACCATAAGTCAATAAATAACATGAACACTTATTCTCCATCCACAGAATGCAGGCAGAGGCTCTCCTTGAGTTGGGGAAAGTGACAGTTTGGAAATTCAGACAAGGTCTTATCCTATCCACATGTAAACACTTCTGCCGAGTGTTGGGTATATAAATGAAACGTATATCAGTATTTAGATTACTTCCTTTTCAAATAAAACGACATATAAAACGAGATTATTCTTAGACTAACAGCTATGAGCAATGTTATGTCACCCTATAAAAGTAGGTTTGACAGGGTATCAGTTTTGTGGGTATCAGTTCAGAACTGTAGAACAAATGATAGTTTAGGGAATAATTCTCTTCTTCATATGCCTAAGGAATTGCATGTAGTAGCTCATTCATCCAATGGATATGTTATCTAACTTTGGGTTGTAGTAGCCTGAAGACCTTCTTATTCAGTTGCCTAATAGAATGAATGGAATTTTTAGAAAATATAAATTATAGAGCCTCTACTGAGTTTGAGTTTCTGGAGTGTGGTGATTCTGGTCTCCTGCCATGTTATTTTTTGGTACTGGGGATTGAACTCAGGGGCACTCGATCACTGAGCCCCAGCCCGAGCCCTATTTTGTGTTTTATGTAGAGACAGGGTCTCACTGAGTTGCTTAACGCCTTGCCATTGCTGAGGTTGGCTTTGAACTCGCGATTCTCCTATCTCAGCCTCCCAAAGTGCTGGGATTACAGGCATGAGCCACTGCGCCCGGTTTCCTGCCATGTTTGAGAGCCATTGCCTTAGATGCCATTTCCATGAGACTTTTCAGAAAAAGGGTGGAGATAAGAACGTGATAGTATCTGTTTTGTAGATGTGGAAATTTCTCACTTGGAGACAGTAAATTAGCCATGCTTGAGAATAAAGTTAGATACATTCACATATTTGTTCCCTAGCAAAAAATGAAAATTAAAATAGCGGTAAGATGCAGCTTACTGAATAACATTAATACATTAAAGTATCAGACCCTTAGGTTCCAGCTCACCCCATTGCTGGTGACAGGGCTAAGGGACAGCACTTCACATCAAGCTGTAATAGGTACAATTTTTCCGTATGGCATTTGGCAGTCTGATCATGGGGTTTAAAAACGTTCATGCACTTTGGCCTAAGAGTGTCTGGGAATATAGCTCAGGAAAATAGTCTGAATTTCAGACTATTATAATTTCAATATTATTTATATTAGCAAAACTATGAGGACTGCATAAATGTACTTATGATATAATATTATGAAATTGCAATAAGCTGTGTTTATAAGGAGTTTTTAGTAATGTGAAGAAATGGTATTGTTGTTGTTGCTAAGAGAATACAAAAATTTACATCAAATATGTTCTAATATAAAATAAAATGTGAACAGATGGAAAAAACAAAAATCAATAACAATCATATTTTAGTCATAAGACTACAAATTTTTATTCATTGTACTTTTCTGAATATCCCAAAAAGCATATTTTACCTTTATAACTTGAAAAAGAAACACGTTCATTGGAAATGTGTTCAAGGCAAAAATTTTGTGGAAGAATTGGCTATGGAAGACCTCATTATAGAGAGTGGATCTGTGAAGAGAACGTTGGGGGGGGAATTTTCAGTAGTCCAGAAAAATGCTTAAGTTGCTTTGAAGCATAAAAACAACAGATTAGATCATAATCACGTGTTTGGGGGAAAGTATATTGAGTGGATAAAACATGAATAATGTGCAAAATATGTCGTAGAGGGTCAGGAGGCAGGCAGATAGAGGACAAATATATTGGAAAATATATTTGTTTTCTTTCATGCCTTCAGAGTTGCTTGATGTTAGAAGTTTTCCCGTGATGTCTAACTCTTTGAGTCTTTCTGATTATTTTATGTTCATCAATGAGATGGTTAAATGAAGTGAACACAACCGCTGAATGTGAAAGGAAACGGATGACTCAGCTGGTTATGAAATTAGTTTGGTCATCCCATTTCTTTCCGGGCCTTTTGTTCTTATATCCAATTTTTTTGTAACCACTTTGCTTGGATGAGGATAGGATCGTGATTTCCAAAGTTGCTGTGTTGGTTAATATCTTACTATTCTAGTAGGTGCCTTTTTCAAAAGTAAACCTGTGTTAGTTGAGGCTCATCAATCATCTGCCTGACATTGTCTTTTCACTTTAATAGAAACCCTAGAGGTACCTGGTTGAGAAATGTTCGTAATTTCTCATTGTTAGGTCACTTGAGCATTCAATTCTAATAGCCCTTTTCCTAATGCCTGCTGATAGTATTCTGAGAGCCATAACAATGTGTTTATGAGTTTCTCTATGCTTTCTGGAATGGATGGTTAGTGTCTGTTAGCTTCTCTTTCATTTCATGTTGACATTTCCAAATCATATGAACAGCTCCTCCATGTGCATGTGATCTGTAGGCTTAAATGGGTGGTGAGTGGAGCCCACGAAATGCAAGAGCATTATGATTTGACAGTGCTTCTGCTCTGACTCGTTATTACTTTACTGTCTGGTACTGTTGAATATTTATTTAAAGCTAATTTGGTGCTGAAAGAGGAACTTAGAGGAACTATTAGAAATAATTTGTTTAAACAACTGTTTTTGAAAATTGTGATATTGTTGTTTCCAGTTTAAAAGAAAATGAATTTCTGAGGTACACAAGATGAGAGGGTCAAGCAGTATTTGCAGCTTACCTCCCACACAGTTCAGAAATGCAGTGTGGTGCTGCAAGGCACATAACAGCTAAATATTTATTTGGATTTGGCTATTTTAAATTCTTCAGTCCATCTTTCTTAAATATGTGAGAATTCATTTTCTGTTATTAGGAAAAATGCATTGCCAAACAAATTTGCAAAGCCCTGTGTGTGTGTGTGTGTGTGTGTGTGTGTGTGTATACGTTCCAAAAGCTTATAGTTTGTTTATGCTTTGGGACTTCTGAAACACACCTACAAAAAATAAAGTATTACTGATTATGTTTTTCACTTTCGTCTATTTTCTACAAATACAACTATATGTTATTTGTCTCCAAATGTATACTATTTTCTGTGGAGATGATTGTTATTTTCCTGGAATATTTGATGTAAAAATCACTTTTGAGAATTGGAATTTAGATTAAGAAATTCAGTTTGTTTCCATTTGTTCCTTTTTTGAAGAAAGACTTTGGATTTAGTGCTCCAACCAATTTTCTATCCAGTACTGCAAAGGAAATGACCAAACAGACTGGGATCTAAGAGAAGTGATATTGAAAATCCAAATCTTCCTGAGGAAATCCTTATGAGCTTTTCTGAAAGATGGTGAATATTTTTCTCTTTGGTCTACTTAAATTTAAAACCTCAGTTGGGCTTTGAAAAAGAAAAGTAAAGTTGGCTCTGTGTGTGTGTGTGTATGTATGTGTGTGTGTGTGTGTGTGAGTGTGCATATAGCTTACAAGCCTCCCAACCCAGTCTTCAGTTTCAGAAAATAATAGGCTAAATGTATACATAGCAATGTACTGTTTTAGTGGGGATGGAGGGTGGATTAGAGATTTATTGACCACCGTCTTGGGCTTGACAGCATTTTGTGAAGGAAGAAGTACAAGAAATGGCATAACCTAATCTAGTAAGATGCCCTTTTTCTGAGTCCAGTTCTTGCCTTCTGGACATATTTCTCTGGTTGCCTTTGTTCCTGTTCTAATGACCTCTGTATTTTGGTTATGTTTGTAGTTGGTATGAGTTAGGTTGAGCTGCTTCAACAAAAGATCCCCAAGTAAATTTACCCTAATAAAATAGAAATGTCTTTCTCTATCACCTAATAATGCAGAGCTTTCTTTATCCTTTATATTTATCCTCAGTGTAAGGTCTTCATCATATGATGGAAGCTAGTTCATTTGTACCATGCCTAAAGGAAAATGGGGAAGAAAATATGTAATGGGCAGGCAGTGTCCTTTTAAAGATATCAGGGGTAATTAGGACACAGTGCTTTTCACTGTTGTTCTCTTGGCAAGAATGTCACATTTAGTGGTAAGAGATGCTGTGAAGTGTAGTTTCTTGTTGAAGAGTCATATGCCTTGCTAATACTGGAGATCAAACTGGGCTTATTTTTAAGTGGAAGAAAGGGAGAAAGTGTACTAGGGCTTTTAGTCATCTTTGCCACATAGAATATAGGAGAAGTCAGGGCTCTGCAATGTGCACCAAAACCACCATTCTCTATTGACCTCACGGGGTTCCACTTTCAGGAAGAATCTGGAATGGGTATTGTTTCTCTAAGCTCAGGATTTTGGGTTTGCAATTTTTGTTTCCTTTTTGAGACACAGGGTCCCCTTAATGCTACCTTCCATTGTGGAGGCTATCTGTGTCATACTAGATTTCTTGGCTTTTTGAATTGCTACTGTTTTCCAGTTATTGCAGTAGGCATTGGATCAGAGAAGGATATATTTACAAGATGAGTCAGACATAGTTTCTGCCTCTGAGGGTTGTGTGGTAATGATATTCCTTTCCTAAGGGAGATAGGTATTCCTCCAAAACTAAGTTTCGGTGGGGAAATAGCCCAGTCCCTAATACTACCATCAACCCACCCTCCACCAATATTCTCTCTGCCCACAGATTTCACCCAAGAAGAGCCCCTGCCAGTGACATGAGTCCGGCTCAGACCACAGTTCATTCCTTTCCATTTTGTGGTTTGTTTTCTTGTTTTCTAAGTCCTCAGCAGCTCCAAAATTGACCTTACAGATCCCCAGCTTATTTCTTTCTCTTTTGACTTACTTTAAGGTTTCAAACATCTTCTAAATTAGGCTGCCTGGATTATGGAGGAGAAAAGAACATCAGAGCTCAAATGTGACTTCATACTTGTTGTTCAGTTTTTGGCAACCAGTATTTCTTGAGGATCTTCTATAGAATAGAAGCATGTGGGATAGAAAGTGGAGTAAGACATGGTTTTTGCTTTTGAGTTGTTAGTCTCGTAAAAGAACCAGATCTACTGCATGCATTAGTCTGGAGTTAGCCCTGCAGAAGTGGTTCAGGAGAATGGAGTGCTATGGCTGGATACAAGGACTACCTAATGTCTGAGAGAAGGTCTTAAAGAAGGAATGAGACCACCAGATAGGAAAAGTCATAGGTACGGGTGGCAGAGTGGAGGTAGCAGCCTTCTAGACAGAGAGGGCAGCATGTGCTAAGTGTAAAGACATAGAAGATCATGGGATCTTGTCTCCATCACCAAATCAAAACAACTGAAAAAATTTCCATTGACACTTTAAATTTTATGTCTTCTTTGAAATAAGGATGTTACTAAAATAATATCTCCACCTCATACCCAGGTTATTTAATTTGTAAGAATTTGAATCTGAACAGGATCTGTAGCTCCCAATCAGGGTATAAAAACATTTTAGTGAGGCTCCTATAGGGATGCTCACGTTCTAGGTTTTCTTAGCTCTAAAAAAATACCCACATTTCACTTTGTGAGCTTTTTGTTAGTCACTGCACTGTTTTGGCAGCCAAAGTGCAGACGTAGCCAAGGAGTTCAAGGCCATCATGAATTATTGATATATTTATGGAAAGCCATCCATGTTCAAGGCACTTTGCCAGGCAGTGGGAATATAATGGTGGTAAAGAGCTACCTTGTCTCTTTTCCCATAGGACTCACATTCAAGCAACAGGCAGGAAAACATCAATCTCTCTCATGTGTGCTGGTAGGGGTGCCAGTGCGAAGCCAGGGGTCTAGGCAAAGGGCTCACAACAGACAGAGCCCAGTGGTGAGTGACAGTGATGTGTCCAAGAAGGCCAGGTTGTCTGTAAAGGGGAGAGATAAGCAAAATAAAAGGTGCAAGAAGAGCAGTGCCGGGCCCCTGCTAGGCCACATCAAGGATTTGGGTCTTTATCCTAAGAACAGTGGAGAGCCACTGAGAGATTTTCAACAGGAGTCAGCACATTTGATATGTTTAGTGGAGGAGACACTGGGTACACAGTAAGCACTTCTGGATGCTTGTTATTAATAGTATTATCAAATCAAAAAGAAAAACTTCTCCGGAAAGGGACAAACTTGATTTTTGATCTAAAAGTAGTAACAAAATAGAAAAGAAAATTTCACAAATTTTATATTTAAAACAAACAAAACCATTTACTCTTTAGATCAAACTTGGAATGGCAGAACTGGAGCCCCACCTTTGGGGGAGGTGGTTTGCCCAAGGCCAAGTAGTAAGTTGGCAGCTGATTCATTTCTGCCCTGTACCTTGAGTGGAGCTGTTCCCTTCCTTCCCCCTTTCCTGCCTCCCACTCCTGCTGAAGCTTTGCAGATAAAAGAATCAAATTACTCCCCAGCTCTCGAATGTGCGAGCATTAGTGGCAACCATCTCCTCGGTTCCATCCCTGTCTGCAGGATCTCCATTGTTGCTGCCACACCATCCTCCAGTCTGCTTCCAGGGGATGCAGCCATGTCTTGCTGATCCCAGTATCCCCATTTCCACCGTGGTTTCATGGAGCAGTCAACGACTGACTGAGAGTTAATTGTTAAATTAGTATTGATGACATGAGCTAAATGATATGTGGGCAACAGGGAGGAAACCAGCTGGCCTTGTCTCCTAGGTTTATTTTGGAAATAAAGTTGTGTAGCATTCATGAAAACTGTGGCTTTATGGAATGTTTTTGCCAAAAGATTGGCTTTTGTATTTTTTTTTTTTAAACAAATTTCAGAAAGCAAGAGATTCTGAGTAATACATCAATCATAGGGAGGGATCTGTCATTTGCTGGCAAGTTGAATAGGCCATGAGAATTTTTTTTAACCGTACCTACACTCACTTCTTTATGAATTATGAAGTATTATTTTCTCCTGAAGCTATGGAGAATGGCAGGGAGGAGCTGAGTTAGTCCATGTATTCATTCTTCCTCTGGATGTCTCTAGGGATGTCTGACTCTGCCCTTTTATCCCCGTCTCTCTGTTTCTCTCTGCCTTTCTCACTCTCATCTTGGTTCCTTGGTATAATCCATTAGTAGCATTTGTCACAGGATTTTCATGAGGATGGTTTTCTGGGCTGTGGTTTGTGACAGGATGGGGTAGTCTAGGGGTGCTTAGTGGGGGCGATGGAGGCCGGCAGCCAGGTGATTGCAGAGGCCAGTGTGAGACTCAATACACCAAGGCAGGATGGAAAGACATAGAGAGCTGTGGGGCGGGTGTTGTCAGGAGGCAGAGGAGGTCTGGGCAAGCTTGCCAGCATTAGCATAAGGAGCAGTCAGCTTGGCCAGATGAAGCTGGGAGGCAGCCGGAAGGAGCTGGCGTGAAGTTAAGTAGGGCAGCAGGAGGCAGGGTGCTGGTCTCAGCTCTGATGGCTGAGACTAGGGACCCAGGCGGGAACGAGAGGACCAGGCCTGCATCAGGGGCAAGTGCTGGGTGTCCTGCCCCAGAGGCAAAGGGTACCAGGAGTTCAGGCCAGAGCCCAGGAGGAGAACCTAATAAGAACCACACCATCAGCCTGATGCTTACGGACTATTGAGTTTGTGTCAGACACCTTTTGGGACATTTTTAAATATCTAGACTTTTAATCTGCACAAGAATCTTGGTGTAATTCTCATTCTGTAAATGAGAAGTGGAGGAACAGAAGGGCAAAGTCTTTTGCTGAGATTCACACAGCTGAGAAGTGGTCCTGCCCATCATCCCCCTCCCCCCAGAGTTCCTGTTACACAGCACCAGGAGGAGTACCATTTACATAGGATGAAGTGTGCATGGGACCCTGGAGCTGGGCATTGTAGGCAGCCCTGACTCCATATTACTTTCCTTAAGAAATAGAACAGTTCTTTCATTCTACTTCCTCTGTGCCCTTCACCTATGAATTCATTAATTTTGGAATTATTATTCTTGCTGTGTTACAGTGAAGCCCAGAGAGGCACAAAGACATGCCTAACTAGGTAGTGAGGTCTAAATTCAAACTCAGAAGACTATAATAGAGAACTAGTAGAAGCAGAATCTATTGTCTACAGGTTTTGTTTCGTTTTATTTTCATTCTCTTGTCTGCCCAGCTCTGTTGCCACCACCTGTCTGAGGGGCATCAGGGAGGAAACGAGGGAATGATACTAATAGTTGCAATGCCTCACACATTTCTAGAGGCAAAGGAGTAGTCTAATACTTGGAGAGCAGAAGAGAAGCAAATCATCTTGCACACTGTGTTCCCTTAGTAAAATTTAAACAAAGAGCAAAATAATTCCCAAGACTGAATTGACAAAGGCGTTGGGCTTGTTTTCTAGCCCGTACAGCCAACAAGAAGGCTGGCCTTTGCAAAATCCAAACATTGTTCCTTTGCCTCTTCCTTCCTTGATTTTCAGAGTCCTGCTATAGAATACATAACTATACTGGCTTAGAAGAATGAAAATCCAGAGAAATCTGGGTGGACAATTGGATAGCAAGATTTCATTTCATTTCTAAATCTGCACCTGTTGTCTTGATCTCTGCAGTTCACAGCTAATCATCTCATTCTTGGTTTTTCTGCCCTCTTCTATTCCCTTTCCAAACAAATGAAAGAAAGAAATACTTGTCCTTCGTGTTTTGTTGTTGAGGCCACTGTGGTTTGCTGTACCACACAGCACAGAGCAAGGTGAGGAAAAAGAACTCCGTATTTCTAAGTCTGAAGCCACCAAGGACTCACTGAAAGTAATGTTGCCTTTCCTGATTTGTTGAAAGCCATGCCACTCCTCCACTGAACTGAGGTCAGCTAAGACATTTGTCAAATTGCAAGGACAATCTCCTTACAAGAATCATGTGGGATTTATAGACAGAATCATACAGGCAATGACTTTTCACAGCATCTTTTGACTGAACTGTGGATCGTAATGAGAGATGACTTTGAAAGGAAATTGATCAGAAACATAGTGGAGAGAGTGAGCTCAGAATTGGAGGTAGTCTCCTTGAGGTTATGTAGTGTTGGAGGCTAGTCAGTGATGAGAGCTGCAAACACCAACACAAGATGAGCCACAGGGTTTTCAGACTTGTTTGCATTTTTGTCTAGATGGGAGAAGAATCAGGAGATGGAGTGTTTTCTCCTTCATCCTCTCAATCCATCACAACTGAACTCTCAGAGTCAAACCTAAGAGTGTGCCTATTCCTTGGTTGCTTTTCATCTCTTGCTGTAGTGGGATGTGATACCTTTGAAATTTGGACCTTGGAACTTGAGCCTATTGGAATCATTGGTCCTCTGCACCAAAAAACTAGGGATTTGAGGTGATCTGAAATAGAAGATTCCCAGGAACCTCTCAGTATTTCTCAGTTGTATCTCAGTGCAGAGAATCTTGGGACAGAGGTGGCCAGTTCCACGATCCTTCCAGAGTTCTGAGTTCACTTCTTTGGGAACTCCTTCGAGTTCCTTTGGGGAGGCTCAGAACTGTTACGCACTGGGGTTCTTCTGGAACTGTAACATCAGCCTGAGCATTGGGTTAAAACCTTAAGGTGATCTGTAGGTGTGATGCTCACTCTGTATAGATACAGACACTAGGAGCAGACTTCTCAATATGTTATTTAATTTTTAGCTGTCAGCATGTGTGACCAAATGACTTTTGATTAGACAGTTTTGGGAATGAAAGGAATGGAAAGGAACAGGGTCCCCCCGCCCCACCACCACCATTCCTCTATTCCCAAATTCCTCCAGGGAATATACCCTCTCTCCTTCCCTTATCTCGAAAGCTATAGCAAGAAGGGACTGGGGAAGGAACATTCAAGTTGTATGAAACATGGCTTTTTTTGGCATTCCTTTTACATTTTTTTTCCCACTGCAGGGATTGGAACCCAGGGCCTCATGCATGCTAGACAAGTACTCTACCACTGAGCTGCCTCTTTCTGGGTATGAAAAGGGTTGGTATGAAAAGACTTTTCTAGTTCCCTAACAGTTTTTATTTCTGAGCCTAGCATTTTTCTGTGTTCCTGGGAAGTGGTCAGAGAGACTGTGCCTGCCTCACATCTGTTCTGTCTTTGAGGTGCTGGGTGTAGGTTTGCAAGGAATAATCTCAGCTGCTATGATTGATCTGGTACCTCCCTGCTAATATTCTACCCTGAATCAGACTCACTTTCTAGGTGTATTAGTATATCCTAAGACAGGCTCCTACTCTTTAAAAACTTCCTTTATACCTTCACATTAACCAGGGAGCCCTCCAAAGCAGCCAAATGCTGGAGAGGAGTTTAGCCATGCACAGTTATCCCAGCAGGTATAATTTCTCTCATCTTGGTGAATTATGAAAGTGGACTGCCTCTTTCTTTTCTCTTTAATTGATTCCCATTTTCAAATAATCAAGAAATATCTATCTCTCAATTGAAGTGGTAAAGTAAGGAAATGATCTAGAGAATTTAAGGAGAATAAAAGACCTTCTTGTCTCAATTTTCTGTAGATTCTGGCTAAAACTTTGCATGCCTGTAATTAGAGAGTTAATTAAAATAACAGAATCTGACACATGAATTTGAGCTTACAAATCTTTTGACCCAGCCCTCTCTCTGTATGGGGGCAAGGGAAGCTGAAATCCCACCTGGGCAGTGTTTTGTTCTAACGTGCACAACTGTTAACAGGTAGTGCCTGTTGATTGCACTCACTCTCTTCTGCTGTCCTCCCTCTGTGCAAGCGTAGCATCAAAGATGACATCCTGAATGAACTCTACCATTTTGGGATTCTTTTGGGGGAGGGGGGTACCAGGGATTGAACTCAGAGGTACTTGACTACTGAGCCACATCCCCGGCCCTATTTTGTGTTTTTATTTAGAGACAAGGTCTCACTGAGTTGCTTAATGCCTTGCCATTGCTGAGGCTGGCTTTGAACTTGCAATTCTCCTGTCTCAGCCTCCCAAAGTGCTGGGATTACAGGCATGCACCACTGCGCCCAGCTACCATTTTGGGATTCTGAAGCAGAGCTGACCACCCCCCCCCACCATCTTTTTATATTTGAAAGTGACTTAATATTGATATTGTTTTCAAGGTGTGCAACTGTGATTGAAAGCCATTACTGCGTCAGCTCAGACCTGGAAGAATGTGCTTTCCTCAGTGTTGATAGGTCTTATGTTGCTTTTTGTGACTCAGGTTTATTCCTCTAAGGCTTACACTTTTCAGAGCTACTGGCTAGAAGGACAGGCCTCATTTCCTAGGTCCAGGGCCAGCCAGTCTCTCCTGTGCTGAGCTCCCATGAACTGCAGCCAATGCCTTCAGCTGACAAAGCAGGGTTGTCATTGACAAGTATTTATATTGCACTTTAGATTTGCAAAGTTCTTTTAAGTTATTTCTTACCCCAGTTTTGCAGGTGAAGGAACTAAAGCCCATCGAGGTGGTGACTGGTCCAGAGTCATCTGACTGGTTAGTGGAGAAGCCCATACTGGACTCAGAGGCTCTGAGTTTCTAGGTCATTTCTTCTCCCAGTGACTCATGCAGCTTCTTCAGATTATGTTCTTTGCCCCTCACCAACTTCTCCCCACCCCACCAAATTTAGCTGACTTCTTTTAGAGTGAGTTCTGGGGCTCTCTGGTTTCAGAACGCTAGTATATTATTGGTTGACCAGAAAGACATAATTATCTAGGGAGGCTTTATATCAGGGACTTGGCCTCAGTCAACTTGAGTTACGGTGTGGTAGGAGCAGAGGGTGGGAGTAGGACTTTTCTCTTAGAGTTGGGAGAAAAGATCAATGTTACTTTAGGGCTGTTAAAGGTTTATGTATGGGAAAGTGAATGAAGGATTTAAGCAAAAACTTTGGCTGTTATTTAAAGGTGGTTAAACAAATTAAAGAGACATTTAACAATTTTGCATTCTAAAAGTTGAGAGGTTTGGGGCTTCCTTTTAAAACTTTGCTAGTTGTAATACAGAGGTATGTTCTTGCCAGGGAGGCAGAGAGACTTCAGCAAGAATATTGAAAACTTTTACTCTAGAAATTCCCACAAGTAATCTTACCATCTGTTTACCTTATTCATTTTTCCTTCACTGTAGGTTTTTAAGAAGTTCTGTATGACCTATGTCACTTTTGACTTAAATCGCATCTGTTAAATACAGATGTTGGTGAGAGATTATTATTTGTTCGCCTGTCTTTACACAGTATTCTCCGAAAATAAAATCTCTCTTTTGCCCCCTGCCTTCCAATTGTGAATTTAATCAAGAAGATGAGTGGTTTGTGTTTAGAGTATTCAGTAGCCTGCCTTTCCAAACATTCCAAGCAACCTTTTGGATATGGATAAGTTGTTTATTGTAGAACTAACAATACAGGCGAAACAGGAAGCAGCTCTTTGCTGGGTAGGATGCTCCGAGTCACCCTCCACTCTCCCAGGGAACGCTCTTCAGCTGACTGAAGCAGGGGAGCTGAGCCAATCAGAGGCCGCTTTCCTAGCTCAGTCACCAGTCTGTGGTTGAGGAAGGGTTTTGCTTTTTATGCTCTGTATTGGGAAGGCAGATAAAATGCCAGGTCTGGACTGCCTCTGGGGATAACCTCACCCTGTGTGATGTGAATGAATAGCATCTTGCCTGGCAAATCCACAGGAATTGATAAGGCAGGCGCAGCTCTTCCAAACAGGCCTTTTCTCTTTTAGCTCTAGCTGTGGTTTCTGCAGCAGTTTT
Source organism: Geosciurus inauris (assembly GCA_004024805.1). Lineage (NCBI taxonomy): Eukaryota > Metazoa > Chordata > Mammalia > Rodentia > Sciuridae > Geosciurus > Geosciurus inauris. The sequence goes on from PVHX01007959.1 coordinate 23,302, forward strand.
GTTTTTGCCTTAAGAGAGGCACTCTGGATTATCAGACCTCCATGTATGACAATTTGTACCTGCATGGAATTGAAGACTCGGAGGCTGTAAGTATTTCATAGAGAGCTGATTCCCTCTCCCCTCCTCTTCCTCCTCCCACTCCCCCCCCCTGCTCCCCATTTCTTAGGCAACGCAGGGAATATGGAGCTGAAAGCCAACATCATTTGGGTGCTTGCTGGCTGCTTTGTGAATGTTCTCTGTATAGTTTGCAGTTAACTGAAATTATTTATTGTCAAGCAAAAAGGAAATTAGAGTGATAGCAAAGGCATCTAAGAGTGTAGGCTGTTCATATTTCTATGTTACCTGGTCCACATTTGATCTCGCAAGGGGTAACTCTTCCTTGTAGACTGCTTTAAACTATGCAGAAAGTGCCTGTGTTTTCCAATAGCAGGGTTCATAGAAAAGACTCATTCATTATATAATACACATTGTTTGTTGAGCTAGCATGAATGGAAGTTACTAAGCTGTAGCTGTATTATTATGTTCTTTCTGGCCAAACAAGCAGTGCAGATCTACTGCTTCTTTGTTAAGGAAATCAGATGCAAGGGTTGTAGTCACACAGCACCCTAGTGCAGAGGCAGTAGGCAGTGTTTCCATACTCTACCCTGGAAGACTGAAGTCTGCTCACGTGTGTTTGGCTTTATAAACTGGACTGCTTTCCCCCCATAGGTCAGGCTCATGCACGCTATTAAAATCAGATGAAATGGTTTTCTGAAATTCCTAAAACCATACTATAGGAATCTGGCTTTTAAATATAGGGTAAAGCTGATTGCTGAATCTTTTTTCTTTTTACTATTGCTGGTGATGGTAGTACCTATTTTTCATCAGTTACATAGAAACCTTATAAGGTAGAATGACTGCAGGTGGCTAATGGGACATCCTATGGAGAGTCTGAATTTTATATGAGTGTAATGCCATGCATGTTGCTACATTCAGAACCAGAATGTGTTATATAAGGTTCTCTGACTAAACCACCCAATAAACAGATTATAACACAACAACAACAAAAACCTATGGTATATGTCAGTGCAGACATACATATCAAATGAGGTGTGCCATCCACGAAAGAAAGAAATCCTAGTTCTGATAAGGCATTCCATTTTTCCTTCCTGTCTGTGTTAGCTCTAACTCTAACTCTGTTTCCGCAAAGTCTGTCTGCATGTTGTCCAATGTTCTTGTAAATGATCAGACTGTCAGTTTATTTCAAGGGACTATAGTCTGAAACATTGGTGGCTGAAATCAAGAAGGTTCACACTTGCAGGTGGGGTGGGGGAATGGCAGAAGCAACTATGGGAGTTCAGTTAACCAGCTTCCCTGGCTGGGTTATACAGGAGGCCTGATTATTTCTTACACCCCATCTCCACACTCAGTTATGAAACATGTGATGCCTTATTGAATTGTAAGTTTTATTTTTGACCATGGATTTTAAACTTGGGCAGTGTATTGCACTGAAGTGGATTGGACTTATTTCAGAAATGCCTGTGTGAACAGCTGCTATGAGCAGAGAGTCGGCTAGGAACTAATGTATCCAGCTCCTTGTTCTCTAGAACTGTATAAATTTTAGACGCACTGGTTCAGAGGGGAGCCATTATAAGTATGAAAATATTTGTTTTTCCTTTTGGTCCAGCTTCACAGGGCAGCCAAATTTTCCTTTAGGGTGGGAAATGCAGAGTGCAGTGACTTGACTTGCGATGGTAGTTGATGTGGGTAGTGCTAGGTACTGCAGTGCTGTGCTCCTGGTGACTCAGTGGTGGCCAGCAGGCTGAGATCCTGGGACTGTGCACATCTGCGGAGGTGAGGAAGATGGGCAGCCAGAGGCGTGGAGGAAGGCATTTGGCCAGCCCTCAGCTGAGGGACTTAATTTATATGGGAAGTTTTCTGGGGTGGGATCGAAACCATGTCTCATCAATCAAGAGGGGAAGACAGAGATGTTCGGAGGGGTGAACTGACTCTGAATGCTCATTTGAGTTTATTTGTTTTTATAAGGAAGAATAATGTGATGTGTTACCCAAGATGGTGTGAACAGAGCTTCAAGCCAATGGAGAAGACTAGGCCTAAATAGCTGACCCGGTGAAGTGACAGATAAAGCCACACCTGGAGTGCCACATCCTCAGCAGCCTTTCTCAGTGCCAATGCATTTATGGCTGTAAGTGTGGGGTTTGTCCAGATTGAAGCAAATCTCTTGGTGCAGGTCTGGTAGATAGGTGTGGAGAGGCTTCTCTCAGATGGCCAGCTGCAGCCCAAGAATATAGAGGCACTAAGAGCTGAGTATGGCACTTCCTTTTGGGGGAATGGGGAGCCATCCACATACATCCTACCAACTCTGTGCTGTTGGAAATATCATTATGGGGTGCGTGAGGGTTAGCATGTGATAAGTGATTATATTCAATGTGTCCACACAGTAAGCCTGTAATAAGATAATCTCACCCACGGACTGACATTTTATGCTAAGTAAGAATAAAGCATTATTATACACTGTTAGCACCTCCCATTCCCACAGCAGGAGAGAGGTTTGGTCTGTGATGTGAAGTTTTTAGGAGTCTGGCTTGTAGGTAGATGTTATACTCCTAGTCCTCTAGATGTTAGCCTGTAAGTTCTGTATTTCACACACTGTCTATATAAAGAGAGGAACTGGAAATATGGTAGAACACCCTTGAGTGTGGCACTTTAGATTTTTGAGTCCTGTGGAGCCTTTTTGGGCAAGTCTGGTAATGTCTCTCATTTCCACTAGGGTAGCTAACAATTGGGACGATTCAGAATTATAAGGTAATATAAAAGATCATTCAGTGTCCCACAGCAAGGTCCTGCCTGAGAACAGATTTCACACAGTGTTACATTACTTCTTCTGTAACCTTTATATGGATAAGGAGTGTCTGCTCCAGATGAGTCCATACCGAGACCAGGCAGTTACAGATCAGTTGTGCACAGACTATCTTTCTTGACTTTTGCGTAAGTGTTGCCCCTTTCTATTTTCATGGCCCCCAGTGTGTTTTAATACAGGTCCTGGTGGCCAAGGGGTTTTTCACTGACTGAGCCACCAATGGACACTATTTTTGTCTGATTCACAGTGGATTCCAGTAGATCTGTTCTTTGGTGTACATGTTTTATAAATGGATTCATTGTGTATTTCTATGTTTGTGGAATCATTCTAGGAATAGATTTCTTTCTTTTTTCATTCAGTAGGTTTATTTTACAAATAACAGGAGGGATGTTTTTATAGAGGTACATGGGAGAAGCAGAGAAGCAGAAAAAGTTACCTGAAACTCACCAACCAGAAATAATCTCTGTTAACTCTTCACCATTGCTTTCAGACTTAGTGTGCCCATATGTCAATAGTTTGTTTACAACCTGCTACTGCTGCTGCATCCTGTTCTGTTAAATGTTATTCTTACATGATAAAATATTGAACACAATACTCTAGGACTGGCCTGGGAGGCAAAGCTTTGCAAAATTTAAAGCTCTTGCATGGATCTTCTGGGATTTTGAGCAACTTGAAGGAAATATAGATTCTTTTTTGTAAAGAGAAGCCTGGGTTTGCTGCGCGTAAAATTAGCAGTAATTGCTGTGACACAAGCGCTTCCAAATGTTTAAATACTAAAGTATTTAGGAGAGACTTGATCTATTTCAGTGAAAAGGATGATCAGATCATACTTAAGGGCATTTACTACAGTGGAGAATATGTTCCTTAAATGTTTTCAACCGTAGAAAGGAACCAAAATACTGTCAGAAATATTACAGATATAAAAGTTAAAAGCAAAGGTAGATTTTACAGACTTTAATATGATTGTAACATCTGCATGCATGTATAAAAGCACATGTTTAAATTTGTGTACCTATATGCTATAATATGGATAATAATATTTAATTATTTAAACTATTAATTTCCTATAAACTGTGTAACTATGTGTGTTTGTTTAAATGTCCATGCACCCACACATGCATGTACACTGTATACCCTGGAACATCACATATGTTCATCTATAGACATACTTCATGATTTGCTAACTGATGGTTAATACTAAGCTGGAGATTTCTACTGTAGAGCTTTTGGAGAGGGAAAATTAACTGCCTTTGATGTGAAGAAGGACATAAGAGGGTTGAAAGGCAACGTATCCACACGAGAATGAAGGCTTGCTATTTTCAAAGATATAATAAAATTATTTTAAATATGAAGATATGTCCTTGTGCTTGTTAGGGAGGAGAATAAACTTCAAACAGAAGGATTGATGTGTTCAAGGGCCTTCAGAAAAACACTGTAGGGATATTAAGGATTGGATTTCTTCTGGGAACAAGATACGAAGTCTTTCTGGTTTGGTGGATCAGAGCATCCCTTCTTGAGCCAGAAAGTCTTTATGGCCTACATATAGGGAGTGAAGACTGGTCTGTAAAAGAATCTCCAAACCCTGTGTATGGGCATCACTAACCAGAGAAGTAAACTAAATGCTGGTCATGATTTGTATAAGGAATTTGATTGAGAAAATCAATTTGTTTTACTCCACTGAGCTATTTTGGTGTTTAGCCAGGGTCTGTTAAGTAAATGATGAACAGAGCTTTTTCTTCAATTCTTAGAAATGATGGTGCTCTAAAATATATATATTGAAATGTTCTCCACATGTAATTGTCATGGAACTAAGGGGAGAAACTCCTTAAATTTGATCAGAAACCATGAGTTTGCCACTCCAGGGTCTTTGTGCTATCTTCTTAATTTTCTGCTTGTGAAGGGAAGTATTAGGATCAATCTTCACTCGTCTCTGGGTACTTTTGTATTTCCTCTTCCGTGGAGTTCTTAGATTACAAAAGTCAGTCCAGGATTTTAGAATATGGTCCTGAGATTCCGTGTGTTTGTCCTCAACGAACATTGCATTGTTCTGAGGCACACAACGCTCTGTGGGAAAGTTGTAGTAACTGCACAAAACCATTCTTTTAGGGAGAAGATGAGGAGGCTTTCCGTCGCCTTAGCTTTTCCCATGCTGCTGAGTTCAGCTTGGACCTTATTTCTGTGTGGACAGTTCTTGTCATTCTGTTTACCATCTCCCCTTTAATATTCCTTATATAGGTAAACAAAGCCACCTGCAGGGGACTGGACAACATAACTGCACTGGTTTTCATTTTTCAGTCTCTTCTTTCTCTCACTTGTCCTTTCAGATAATCATCATGTCATGAGCTTGCATACCCACAAAGTTCAGTTAAAATTGTTCAGAGAATCTCTTCAGATGTAGGCTCTGTATTCTGCTCTAAATTGGGCTGATTTAGGTGCCTTCAGTGTGTTTGCATCAGGCCACGGGGCTGCCAAGACAGCAGCTCTCATCTGCCAGCCTGGAAGGATACATGGAATGAATGCTGAGGTCCCGTGTGGAGACAGGGCACTAGGAGGCCAGAGCTGGGTGGGCACACTGAAAGAGTTTATAGTTAACATGATAACAGCAGATTGGGAGTTGTGGATTTTTATGCCTTGGACTTTGAACTTTTAAGACTTTGAAGAGTATGAGTCTAAGATAAAACTGTGTTGCTATTTTTACAACACTTATTGGTATGCCAAAAGGAGGTAGCCCAGATAGCACACGAGTTAATTTTTGAGATCTAAATAGACAGGTACTTGTTATTGCTCTACATTTATATATTTTTATAACATATATGTTTTAGTTATAAATATTTTCCTTTCTTAATTGGTGCCACACTATAAACACTTCCTACATCTTGTTTTTTTCATCTGACATCAGAAATATTGAGAAGCCTTAATATTTAAAACAGAGTATTTTGGATTTGCTTTTAGCTTTTTTATTCAAGGGAATCGAGATGAGGAATATGCCTTGATATGAATATTGGCAATTGCCACTTACTGATTTTGTGACTTGATTTTGTAGTTTATGAACATCAGTTTTCTGATTTTTATCTTTTTTATTTTTATTATGTCTTAATCTCTTCTTTCTTTTTAGCTTGAGCACCATCTAGGAAAAAGATTGTGACCTTCAGTGTTATTACTCTCCCAGTAACTTTGTTGAAGTTTTGGTGAATGAGAAGGTTGTAGTTCAAAGTATTTCTAAATCTGTTTAAATATCCAAAAGATTTAAAATTTTATCTTCCACTGAACATGTCTATCAGCCAAGAACATGTCAAGTGTACATCCATACTTTGCATTATGAAACAATACTGTTGTGTGATGGTGTTGTGACTAACAGTGGAGACCAATGCCAAATTGTCAGGGCCTGAGTCCTGACTTTCCCCTTCTTACCTGTGGCCCTAGGGACATTTCTTAAACTCTCTGTGCTTGGTTCCCTCATCAGCAAAGTGCCAATAATAATGCGATCTGCATCTTGTGTGGTTTTTGGATATTAAGTTAGTTAATATGTGTAAACCCTTAAAATACAGAAAAATATTATCTGCTGTTATTATTATACATATAATAATTATGCCTCTATTTTTTGGAACTAAACAAGGTCCTTCCTCTATAGGTTCTTATATTCCCATCCAGACCTTTGGTTTATTTTCACATGGTTTTTTGACAGAGATTTCCAAAAATCTTCTTATAGTGGTTAACAGATAAAAGTGTGTACTCATCTCCTGAGCCCTTATGATTAGTTCATTTTATCTTGTTTTGGAAAAGGGGTCAATAGAGATCATTGAAAGAACACTAGAGTTGGAGGTTTCGGTCATTGCTACTTATTAGCAGTGACCTTGGGCAAGTCACTTAATCTCTCTAATGTTCATTTTTCCCTCCCATAAAATGAAGAAGTTTGATTAGAAAATCTCTAAGATTTCTTCACACTCAAAATTTTGTTCTGTTTCTGGTAAGCAACTTCTTCCATTGGGATACAAATGCTACCATATGCCATTTACTTTCTGATATGGTCAATGCCCATGATATTTTGTACATACTAAACAAGGTATCAGTGTCTGGACCATATGTCTGGATATTTGGCCTTTTCAGAATCTTTGAGAGAAACACGTGTGTGGTTCACTTCTTTGAGAGTGAAAAGGGATTTTGAAAAGGGAACTGTTTTACATAAGACTTCTAACTCTAGAAGCCAAAAAAAAAAAGCTTCATCTATTGCTTGTTTCCTTGCCAATACTCACAATGCACTTTCAGCCCACAGCGATTTGAGCTGGAAATACTTGAGTCTCATCTCTAAGAAAGAAACCAAAGGCAAAAGCTTTCTGAGAAGTTTCTGCTAACTTTTTTCTGATGATCAGGAAGGGTATTTCTGCTCTAAATTTTCCTTTCTTCGGGCTAACGTGTCTGAGATGTACATTAAAGAAATGTTGACAGAAAAATGTTTTAAATGTTTTCTGATCGTTGTGATGCCTTGACATCAAGAGTATCTCTTGTTCATTGTTTTCTTGCTTTAAAAATTGTCCTATGCTCATTTTTATTATCCTTGGGCTGTTTTAAAACCATAATAAACCAAATGGAAAACCTCAGGATTATAATAAGAGATTCATTATTTTAAAACAATCATTCATTTCTTTTAAAAGGAGTAGTGGTACCTTATTTTTAATTTTTCCTCTACAATAAGGTGAAAGGCCACACAGATGAAGGAGAAAGAGGCAATCTTGACTTGAACTCAGTCTCTCAAATATCCCCTTAAATACTGCATGAATGAGGGGTAAGCTGGGGGGAAATATTTCCATCAAGCTAGAAAAATATGGTAAATATCATCCTGCAATGGTAAGTGAGTAAACAAATTAGTTCCCTAGTTTATTTCCAAAGATTCACTAATTATTATTGATATGGTCAATTTCAATAATGTCACAGGGATTAATGTCTTGGTATTTATTTGATTCAATGACTATTGATTTGAGTGACAATTTAGAACTCATCTATCACATTTCAATCATCTCATACTTGATCATATTGCTAATGCTTAAAATATAAGGATGGGATCAAGGTGAAGTTGGGAAGGTAGGGAAATACAGAACATTTTGATTATTGTGATACATAGGGCCCTTTGCAAAGTACTCAGATTTTGCAGAGTGAAGTAATGCATGAACCACACAGATCAAAGAAGACTAGGTATGCCTTAGATTTTAAACAGAAAAGACCACCTGATGGTCAAATGTCATCATTAGTTAACCACAAACCAAAAATTGGATACATAAAATGCAATGCATATTCCTTAAGTGCCAATAGTAGTTTTTTACCTATATTGTAAAATTTCTAAAGAGTATGTTGTATTTTATTGATCCACACATAGACTTCTCTTTCCCTTTCAGCATATCTAACATGGGAATATATTTTAAAACCAATGGTGTCTCATAGTTTTACTAGCCATTTTTCTTTCCTTTAGTGGTACATGATCTGATGTTAAATCTTAAAATAGTTAGCATCTTGAATTAAGTGAAATATTTGGGGAAATAAATTAAAGAGTACAAAACTGCTTGGGGGAAAAATTAGTCTTCCATTATGACATCTCAACCTGCTTCCTTCCCCACCAGTTGCAATTTTCAACAATTCAATAGGGATCCATTTAGATCTTTTCTAATGCTTTGACAAACATGAGGATTTAGAAAAATATACATACAAACATATATTGTGTCATATTTATAATTTTTAAGATGTAAATAATATAATTATAAATATTATTTTATAACTTTCTTTCTTCACCTAAAAATGTACCATGAATATTTTTTCATATCAATTGATTCCTTACAACAACTTGAGTGACATACCAGCTGTACTGTGTGGATTTACTAGAGTGAATTTCACCCACTGACAGAGATTTAGTGTATTTCTCATTTTTCAGTCTGGTAGATAAAGGCTGTAGTTAACATTACCTTACATGAATTTTTGTGTACACATGGAACATTTTTCTACAATAATTCTAAAAGTAGAAATTCCTGGATAAAGCTAAATAAGTGGCACACATCTATAGTTCTAGCTACTTGGAGGCTGAGTCAGGAGGATCATATACTTTGGAGGCTAAGTCAGGAGGATCAATTACTCAGGAATTTGAGACCAACCTGGGCAACAAAGTGAGACCCCATCTCAAAAAAAGAATTGCTAGATAAAGGGATTAGCACATTTTAAGATTGATATATTGATGAGTATTATGAAACATTTTTATATTAAAATAAACATTCTTTTCTTCCTCATCATTCTAGAGATTGAACCCAGGACCTCGTGCATGCTAGGCAAGTGCTCTATCATAGAGCTACATCTCTAGCCCTTTTATTTTATTTTGAGTTGAAGTCTCACCAAGTTGCTGAGGCTGGGTGCCAACTTGTGATCCTCCTCCATCAGCCTTCCAAGTAACTGGGATTACAGGCATATGCCATCCCACCCAGCAAAATAAACATTTATTTTAATTGAGGAAAAAACTAAACTAACTTGAAAATTTTAATCTGAAATATAAGACGTAAAAGAACTTTTTTGATTGTGGAAACTATCAGGAAGGCTATGAGTTTCTGATTCTGTAAGAGGAATTTATTTATTCTTTGTTGTAATAATTTGGATTAAAACAAAACAAACAAGCAAACAAATCACAAACCTTGAGAAGAAGTTACATCTACAACACTTCATTTCATAGATGAAAAACAAAAAAGAAACAAAGCTAGTCCTGGAGAGTTTAGGTGACTTGTTCAGAATGACCCAGACGATATGTGGAAGAACTGGACCTAGAACTCTCCTCACATCTCTTTCTGGAGCAATGTTCTTTTGTACGATGCCAATATCCAAAGGTTGGTAATATAAAAAAATTATATTAACCCTCTGAAGCATGGTATAATTATGTTATTTGATGCTTGACAGTTTACAAAGCAGTTGGGAGTTGGGAAGATCTCAAAACAGAACAGATTGCTCTCTGACCTAAATAGTGAGACCGTTAGCTACTTGGAGACCTGATTTGCTTCCTGATTTCTTTGTTTCTTTCTTTTTTTCTTTCATTCTTCTTTTTTTTTTTTTTCCTGGTACTTGGGATTGAACTCAGGGGATGCTCTACCACTGAGTTCCATTCCCAGTCCTTTTTATTTTTGCTTTTATTTTGAGGCAGGGTCTTGCTGTGTTGCTTAGGGCCTTGCTAAATTGCTGAATCTGGCCTCAGATTTGCAATCCTCTTGCCTTAGCCTCCTGAGTCACTGGAATTATAGGCATGTGCCACCATGCTCATCACTTCCCAATTTCTTTCAAGTCTACTTTACAATATTGCTTTATGATATGGACTGAAGACCTGAGTCAATAATGGATTAAAATGAAAATACATTCATAAAACTTAAATGAACATAAAATCTCAGTGCTAGAGTATGTCAGAAAGAGGTTTGTGTTTTAGGGAAATGTTAGAGTTCTTGTGATTTGTATGCAGATCTTGATGATAGTTACAAGTTAATGCTATATTTGGCCTTAGCCAAGAGGATCCAAATTCCATTTTTATTCCCTTTCTCATTTTTGATTCATCTCCATGAGCTTCCAATTAAAAAACATTTGAATGATTCAGGAACAATATTTCGAAAGGTCAAAAAGGATATCCATATTTCTTAAGTGTATAGGGAACTCTAAGTTCTAAGGCAAGAGGTGACCCTCTATCAGTCAACATTCCTACACACACACACACACACACACACACACCAGCAGATAACCTGCTTAAATAAGGATAATTTGAGTGGGTTTAATAAGATGAAAAGATGTCAGTGGTGTAAACAAACAAGGGGAACAATGCAGTACCCCAGGACTGGTAATTGAAGAGTTGTTACCACACACCCAAAAGGACTAGGAAAAGGCATATTTACAGGAACCTAGGTGGACTGAGTTCTGCCTAAAAAGCTACCTCAAGAAAGTTGCAACTTTCCCTACAGAAAGATACAGCCAGCCTGGGAGCATCACCAGGGAGGGAGCCAGGGGATAAATACCCTACTCTTACTCTCCTCCTTTATTCTGATTTCTGCAAAAGTACCCATTGGCCAAACCCAACCAGAACCCTAAGAGCAGAGCTTATAGGTCAGCCACACAGCCCATGTGCAGAGTGAGGTAGGATGGAGGGTGATTTGGAAAGGAAAAGTAATTGGTTTTGTCTTAGTGAATATTCATATCCATAGATGAAAGCATGTCTTTTAAAAGCATCCCTATAACACACCTCCAGAGATGTTAGTGAAGCTATGAAGGAGCTGCTCTTGGTCATTTTCCACTGAAGATATGTGTTGACCTTCATATGTGGACATAGTTCCACTACAAACAGTTACCTGGATTTTAATTCTTGAACTGTTTTTTGATAAACACCTGAAGTACTTCAACACAGTCTAGCAATAAGAGTAAATAAAAGAATTCAAAAGTTAGACTTTAGAGAAACCTTGAGAAGCAAAGCTGAAAGAGTGCTATCGTTTGAATGTGTCCCCCATCCAATGTTCATGTGTTGGAAACTTAATCCCCAAACTCTCACGTTAATGTGTTTGGAGTGGTGCCTCTGAGAGGTAATTAAGATTAGATGAGGTAATGAGGTTGGGGCCCTCATGATGGCATCGGAATTGATTTTATAAGAAGAGGAGAAACATGAGCTAGCAAGCTTGTGCTGTCTTGCCATGTGATGTCTTCTGCCATGATGTGATACAGTAGGAAGGCCCTCACCAGATGCCAGATGCCAGCCTTGTGCTCTTGACTTCCCAGGCTCCAAAATCCCAACTCAAATAAATTTATTTATAGATTACACAGTGGTATTCTGTTATAGTAGCAGAAAATGGAGTAACACAGAAGGCTTCCATGACTGCCTTTAAACACAAAAAAGTCTTTTCAGATAATGAGAAGATATTAAAAATAATTTTTTAAAAGTATATAGCAGACCATGTGATCTCTTGGCATGGCCAGTCCAGAATAATTCTTAGGATCCTTTCAAATGTCATTACATCATGATTCCCACCACATGAAACAGTGGGAGGGTTGGTGGGAGGTAGGGATTGGCAACCTGAGACTTTACAGTTCTGGTGACAGCCTCCTTATTAAAAGACATTGACTGGGCAGAGGTGGGAATGCTAAAAGGAATGTTTCTTTTATAGGTGTTGAAAGCTGAACTTGTTTTGCAAGGTATAGAAAGTCCATGGAAAATACTTGCTTGGAGGCCAGCCTTGCCAATTTTAGTGAGGCTAAACAGACCCTGTGTGTTTCTGTTAAAAACTCAATTTTGAGGGCTGGAGCTGTAACTCAGTGGCAGAGCACTTGCCTAGCATGTTTGAGACACTGGGTTTGATCCCTAGCATCACATAAAAAAGTGAACAAATAAAATAAAGGCAATCTGTCCATCTACAACTACAAAAAATAAAAACATACAAAAAGCCCTAATGAACTCAGTTTTGACTGGTTCTTGGTTACACAGTGTGTAAAATTTGTGAAAATCTATTGAGCTGTGCATTGAGAGTATTTTTGGAGAAAACGTGAAATTCTGGAAGCTGGCATCAGGATTACTATGGATATAATGAGGGCTCTTGTTTCTCATTGTTAGGGATTTTGAAATGCAGAAGGGAGTAGATTTGTATGCTGACGAGATACTGGAGTCCTGAATACAGAAGGGCACTAACCTTTGACTGGTGGACCAGTTGGCCAAAGATGGGACCTATGACCCAATCCTAGGCCATGGGGAACCACTCTCCTCCTGTGCCTGGAACAGAAGGCACTGTCCTTGGTGATGCTCACCAGGCCTTTTGCTTCACTGCGCTCACCGGGACAGATCACCATAGTGGTCACATGCCAATGCCAGCAGATGCTTCATCTCTCTGAATAACCATGGTTCTTAAGGAAAGGAAAACTCTGAAAGTAGAATTTCTCCCTGCCTTTAGCTGTATCTGCAGGGTCAGAGCCAGGCTGTTCTCAGTTGTGAGAGCTGGTCCTTATGCTTATAAAACTGTGCCAATGGCCACAGCAGAGAGCCAATTCCAGTGATAAGGAATGAAATGATTGTCATGAACTCCATTGAGGTTTATTTTAATAAGGTTTTAAGTTTCATATGTTTACTCATAAAAGCATGTGTTCCTGGAACTCAGGTGTACAGAGACACCCAGAAGAGAGGTACTGCATAAGTCTTTATATATGTATATGTAAGGAGTTGTATTAAGATCAAACTAGCATTGGTAGTATATGAATGTTGCTTGAATGTCTTCATTTTCAAGATTTGTGTATTTACTAAATATTATTTATTATTTTAAAAGATTTATTTCTTTTACTATTCTGATAGCTCTAATTCTTAAATTATTACTAGTGCAGAGTGCAGTGTTGTAAGAAGGGTGAAGTAGATCTTATAATTGAAGTACATTATTACCATTTGTTATTATAGATGCTTTCATCAACTGTGTATTTTGAATGGTGTGAGTGTGTGTGTGTCTGTGTTAAAGTCCTTGGATCAAAGTTACAATATAACAAATGCAAGATATTGTAACTGTCAGGATTTTATTAGGATTAAATAGTAAGTTAATAAATATCTTGCTTTCCCTGATTTAAAAATATACACGAGTATAAAAGCAGCTTAAAAAAACCATTTGTTCATGCCATGTACCAAGTTTAGTTGGGTGAATTTCTCCCAAAAATTTAAGAGAGAAGGAGAGAGAGAGAGAGAGAGAAAGAGAAATAAAGTAAAGCAGACAAGGAAATGCATAACCTAGATTTTATGAATGTTTTGATTCATATCCCTTTTAACTAAAATATGCTCTGACTGTAAGATGTGCAACTAGTTGCTAGATTTTTCATTTGAGTGTTGCATTTACATAGAGAAGCTGGCTTTCAAAATGCCAGCCAGCAGCCAACTCAAATATGGATTTGTGTAACTTGATGACTGGTTTAGAAAGAAGATATCTTGAGGAGGTTGGGAGGAGGGCACACATCAGGGACCTTCTGGAAACTCAGCCAGAAGTTTATCAGCTGTGACTGATGTGATTCTCAGTGTATTTGAATTTTGAGTTCCTAACGTGGGACATGCTAAGGTGCTGTGAACACAAAGCCTCACCTCCATGTACAAAACGGAAGATGTATGGTTTCAAAGTTCCAGATTGCCTTCCTACAGAAAATGAGAATATTTAGCGGGCTTTAACTGTAAACTGTATAATTTCTTTGGAGGTGTAAAGTGACCATCATCCTCTAAGTGCTTGTGTTAAGTGACTTCTGAGCTTCCTAGTCAAGGGTATCAAGAGACTGGAAACATTTCTCAATTTACTAATTGGGCCTCCCTTTAGGTCCTTAATCCTCAAGTGTGTTAGTCAGTTTTTCATCACTATAACAAAATACCTGAAGTAACCAGTTCATGAAGAGAACAGTTTATTTTGGCTCATAGTTTTACAGGCTGTAGTTCATGATGGGACTGTCAGGTCTTTGGTAGGGTGCTGGATAATAACGGCAGGAAGTGCCTGGTGGAGCAAACTGCTCACTTCACAAGACAGGAAGCAAAAGAGAAGGGAGTGGCTGGGGTCCCACTATCCCTTTCAGTGGCATGTCCCCAATTACATAAAGACCTCCCACAAGGCCCCACCTCCTAAAGATTCCACTCCCTTTTAATAGCACCATGCTGGGGACTGAACCTTTAACACATGGACCTTTGGGGTACATTTAAGATCCAAACTATAGCACCAATGAATTATTTGACCTTTCTGCTATCCTAATGACAGATTAAACACTAATAAGGGAGCCTCTTTATTGTACCTATACATAAAACCCCTCACCTCTGAGAGTGTGGTGAAAAGGAACTCTTACACGCAAGTAGTGAGAAGGTGAATTAGTACAACTACCATGGAAAACAGTGTAGAGGTTCCTCAAAAAAAGTAAAAATATCCAGGCACAGTGGCGCAGGCCTGTAATCCCAGCACTTTGGGAGGCTGAGGCAGGAGGAACATGAGTTCAAAACCAGTCTCAGCAATTGGTGAGGTGCTAAGCAACTCAGTGAGACCCTGTCTCTAATTAAAACACAGAATAGGGCTGGGGATGTGGCTCAGTGGTTGAGTACCCCTGAGTTTAATTCCTGGTACCCCCCCCCCAAAAAAAAACCCTAAAAATAGATCTACCATATAATTCAGCTATCCTAGTTCTGGGTATGGATCTGGTAGAAATGAAATCAGCCTGCTGGAGAGATGCTTGCATACCCATGTTTATTGTGGCACTGTTCACAATAGGTAAGATATGGAATTAGCCTGGGTGCTCATCCATAATGAGTGGATAAAGAAAATATGGTACATGTACATTAAGTATTGTTTAGCCATGAAGAAGAATGAAATCCTGTCATTTGCAGCAAAATGGATGGGTCTGGAGGACATTATATTAAATGAAACAAGCCAGGTACAGAAATACAAGTATCATATATCCTCTTTCATATATGCTAGCTAAAATAAGTTTCATTAAAACTTAAGTTTCATTAAAAGTAAATGCTGACTAATATAGAGGGTGGTGGGAGGGTTTGAAAAAGGGAATCTTGAATTTGATCATCTGCATGCTGTATGCATGGATGGAAATATCACACTGAACCCCATTAACATGTAAAATTAATAAGTTTAATTAAAAAGATCCAGCCTCCTATTTGAAAAGAGCCCTCCCTTTTTTGGTGGATCACATATTACATTAATCTTTATAGAACATATTTAGGAGAGATTATTTATGATTGGTAGTTGGGAGCTATTGAGGGATTTTTTTTATACTGGAAAGTGGTGTGATCAGCTGTGTGTTGGTCAGGGTAGAAGAGCTCAGACAGGGAGTCCAATGGGAAAGCTGTGGAAATAGCACAGGTGTGAGATGATGGAGGCTGAATTAGGGCAGTAGTAGTGGGGATAGAGAGGAGGAGGTGAACCGAGAAATATGTAAGTCATCAGTGCAGCTGTCTAATGACTAATTAGCCTAGGAAGGAAGAGGAACTCCTCTGCTTTTGGCTTGGATGACTGACTGGTTGGACAGTGATGCCACTGAGATTGGGAAACTGGGCCATTTCTTTTGATGCCTTTTGGACTGACCCAGGGGAGCACAGGTCAAGAACCAGGTCCAGGTTTGAAAGACCTCAATTCTGCAGCTGCTGATCTGGATTCCTGACTGAGAAATTTAATGATTTCACCCTAAGGTCATAAAATAGTTTTACTTTAGACTGCTGAATCCTGTACTCATTCTTACACAGCCTATTGAGCTGTGTTTGGAAACATTAGAGGAAATTCCTATATATTTGTCTCAAAAAAATTTTTTTTTCTATTTAGAAATAGATTGTAACATTTTTCCAGAGTCTATACCATCTTTTCATTTTGGTAGATGAATTTCATTATCAGTTTTATGTGCCCACTGACACATGTGGAAAAAAATGGATCCCTAGTCAGATAAGTGCGGTAATCACCACAATCTCATCCCTTTCTCATCTCTATTGTGTCCACAGTACACAATAGCCCACAGTACCCTTGTAAGATTTTGTCTCTTAGTATTCTGCAGTAATAAGCCAATTAAATTTTACTTAGCTCCAAAATATCCCACCTTATTTGATCTCAGAACCCATATTTTTACTAAGGAATGTCTATTAACTACTTGAAAAATTTGCATTCTGCAAAATGCAGCTGGGGAAATGCTGGCTTAGATTTACACCAAGCCTCATATTTGCTGCAGATCATCTCAGTGACTTAAACTGGGTAGATTTTGTGAGATTGGCCTCCCTCTCAGGGACTTTGATTCAGTTAGTTGAGGTAGGGTTTAGGATTTTGTATTTTTGGCAAATACTCATGTAGATATTTTGGGAAATAATGGGTCAAATTATGGTGGGCATGGCACTGAGTTTCCCTTTCCCTTTAGGTTCCTGGGTACTTGTATGTAGAGTGGTCAGCACTTTGAAGTAGAAATATCTTTTGTATCCATCCCCCTACCGTGACATAGCCTTGCTTGCCTCAATAGACGGTTGCTGGAATATATTGAAGTTCAATTAACTTTAATTACGCCAGGAATCTAGAAGGTTCTAAGAAAATGGTCAGAGATGACTAAACGGATATATTTGTCAGGGATTCCCAAGGAATGTGTGTGCACATGCTGCACGTGGATGCGCACATACGCACACACACAAGCACACACACACAGACACACACAAACACATATGCACACACATTCTCTCGCTCCCTCTCTTTCTCTGTTTTTCTTATGTCTATGCCCAGCCCTCTGTTATTTTTTTTTGAAAATCAAAGTAAATTCATAAATTGAGGGTTAGCAGGTTTAGGAAATTGAAGGGCCTATATTTTGAAAAAAGCCAGAGTGTGATAGGGAACGCTCAATTCTTCCTCTTCTATGTTTCCAACTGAGCTGTATTGATTCTGAACATATTGGTGATAATATAAATCTCCCTCCCACCCAACACTCCTAGACCTACCCTCTAGGACCCACCAATTTAAACAGTTTTTTAAAAAATAATAGCTTTATTACATATAATTCACGTACCATACAATTCACTTATTTAATACAACTCAGTGGTTTTAGTATATTCAGAGCTGTGCAGCCACCACTATAATTAATTTAAGAATATTTTATCATTTCCTGAGGAAACCCATACCCATTAGTAGTCACTCCCCATTTTCCTCCAATTTTCTCATCCTAGCCTGTCTTTATTTGCTTTTTCTGGACATTTCGAATATATAGAATCATACGGTTGGTTGGTTTTCTTTTGCGTCTGGCTTCTTTCACTTAGCATACTGTTTTTGGTGTTCATCTGTATTGTAACATGTGTTAGCATTTCATTTCTTTTTACTGCCAAATAATATTTCATTTTATGGATATACCACTTTTTTTTAACGTATTCATCTATTGATGGATGTTTGGGTTGTTTCTGGGTTTTGATTGTCTTAAATAATGCTGCCATGAACATTTGTGCACAAGTCCTTATGCATATGTGGATCTTCTTTTTTATTTTTTATTTGTTCTAATTAGTTATATATAACATCAAAATGCATTTTGACACTTCATTCATAAATGGAGTGTAACTTCTTATTCTTCTGGTTGTATATGATGTAGAATCACATTGGTCGTGCAGTCATATATGCACATAGGGTAATAATGTCTGATTTGTTATACTACCCTTCCTACTCCTAAGCCCCCTCCCCTTCCTT
Organism: Geosciurus inauris; assembly: GCA_004024805.1. Taxonomy (NCBI): domain Eukaryota; kingdom Metazoa; phylum Chordata; class Mammalia; order Rodentia; family Sciuridae; genus Geosciurus; species Geosciurus inauris. The sequence continues at coordinate 41,350 of PVHX01007959.1, forward strand.
TACTCCTCTCTGCCTAGTGCAAAGTACCTCTATTTTTCTCTAGTCCCGACCTCATTGTGAATTATCATCCTTATATTAGAGAAAACATTCGGCCTTTGGTTTTTTGGGATTGGCTTATTTCGCTTAGCATGATATTCTCCAGTTCCATCCATTTGCCTGCAAATGCCATAATTTCATTCTTCTTTAAGGCCGAGTAATATTCTAGTGTGTATATATATGACATCTCATCTTCTTTATCCGCTCATCTGTCAAAGGGCATCTAGTTTGATTCCATAGTTTGGCTATTGTGAATTGAACTACTGCAAACATTGATGTGGCTGTGTCACTGTAGTATGCTGATTTTAAGTCCTTTGGGTATAAACTGAGGAGTGGGATAGCTGGGTCAAATGGACCTTCTTTTTGACCTGTCACATTAAAATGTAAGTCAGTTTTAACAATTCAAGATATACTAAATATACATCAAAGACTTAAGGCATTGAATCCTACCCTAAAGACCTATGTGGCTGTCTTTTAGCTAATTCTGCTTTAGTCAGCATGACCCTCTCACAGTTATGTGAGTAAACAATGCTGTTCAAGTCCAAAAGCTGTGCACACCATTTCCCCCTTTTGGAAAGCTCTTCTTCACCCATTTCCCCTTTAAAGACTTTGCACTGTGCAAGGCCCAACCTTATTTCACTTCTTCCAGGTGGCTCTTCCCAGCTTTTCCAAACTCTTCTGAATTTTCCCCACTCACTGTGGAGCTAACCTCTTCCAGCTTCCATGATTCCTTCACCGTTCTATGTGTCTGCATCTCATCTCTGCAAATAAAAGGCAACAGAAGGCAAGGATCAACTCCTACTGGTCTTTTGTGTTTCCCTTTCCCATCCCCAACTGTAAGGGTAGAGACATGAATAGAAAGACATGTTGCACAGTGACACTCAACAAGTTAATGTGGAGTAAGTGAGTGAAAGCTGTAGTTCTGGGATGTGGATGTTCCCAGGACTGGCTTGTAGCAACCAGGGAGGAGATGATGAGGGTCATCAATTAAACCAGGTGTGTAGCTCCAGTATTGTGAGGGGCACATTTAAAGAATTGCTGACTGGAAAACAATAGAAAAACATTCTCTGAATAAAGTCATATCTTGATTACATCTACACCAGGATTATGTTTTCAGAACAAAATCCACCAACTCCCAGGGTGTCATGGCTGTGCTGTGCTGAAGACAGGAACATTTGTTCTTGATACAGCACAAACTTTTTACATTAGCTTGGGAAAGGGGGCAATGAACTTGCTTTATGCTCAAGAAGGTATATCAGATTTGATCTGAAAAAAATGACACCAAGACCTCTTATGAGCTCTATTAAAATGTATTAAATAAAGCAGTACAAAGTAAAAAAAAAGAAAAAAAAGAGTTGCTGACTGGTTACAGAAAATGCTGAAGGCATTCTGTTTAGAGACAATCCTGTCTATACATTATATATTCGATTCATTTCTTCTTACTTGTTAGCATTTGCAAGGATATATTCAGGGACATTGTCTTGAAAATAGGGTCCTTTTATTTCTGAACTCAGATCATAATTTAGCAACTGTATTATTATCAGACTCTTTGTGCCTGTGATGGTCACATTGAAAACCCTGTGACTTTGCAAACAAGCTCAATTCTTTGAATGAGCCACACACAAATGAACCCTCTCATGTTAATATCAAAAGCCACGTGGAAACAAAACAAAAAATTAACAGGAAATCAGATAGAAAGATATAATAATATAAACTAGAAAGAATATATTTCAGTTTTTCTGAAACTTGGCAATGAAATTTTCATCCATTTCTCTATAAAACCAATTTTTCAGATGTTTTCCTGTGGATGCGAGAATGAAAGAAACCATCCTAATTTGGTTTTTATGAACTACTTATAAATAGCTCCATGGACATAATTCTGCCGAGATAAAATTGCTGTATTCATAACTTTAATTTTTGTGTGATGTTGAAAAGAACTTAGGATCAGGACAGTCTTGGTTGGTCACTGCTATCCTTGTGTAGAATGAGGTGCTTGCTAAGGGCTCTAGAGACAGAGTGTACACCATAGTGAAGTTGTGGTTGTTACTTCAGGGCCCCACCAATTTCCTTGGTCACAGTAGCAGTAGGGAGAGAAGTGACATGTCCTTTAACAGGAAGGTATCCTTGAATCCTCAGGTCCTTTATATTAAGACAGGGTCATCTGAGCAACTTCTAAGTTCTTATTATGCAAATATGTTGAGGTATTTGTTCAAAACCAATTCATCATGAAGACATCTGAGCTTTGTAAATTAATCCTAGATCTATCTATTGATGACCTTTGTAGAGGGCCAATAAGTTAGTCAAAATGTTACTGAAGGAATTCTTTACAGATAAACTGCTTTCTGAGCATCTCAGTGTTACCAAGTACCTCTTCCAACACCATGTTATGATGACAATTCTTATAAGAGTAATAGGAATAGAAGATGTTCTCAACAGGAAAATGCTTGGAGTTAAGTCAAGAGGGCCAGATCATGCATGTAAAACAAGAAGGGGCAAAGAACAATGAGATGGGCTTTATGTTTGCAAATATAACTGAATTCCCAGTGCTTTTCATTTACTTACTGGATTTGACAAATTATTTATCTCCTTGAGAATTTCCTTATCAATAAAATGTGGATGATAAATGTCCTTGCTTGGTGATCATGGTAATGAAATCAATGTGGATAACATATGTCAAGAGCTAAATAAAGTTCCTGGTGAGTAGTAGTTCAAAAATTTTTAAATTTTATCGTTAATAATTGAAAAATAGCTGAGGGTGACCAGTCAGGTTCAGGAGCTTTGGTATAGAATCTAAACATAACACTAAGGAATTGGGAATTATAAAGAGATTCAGAGGCATGAGTTAGGTGGTATGAAATGACATTAAAATAAAAAGAGTTAAGCCAGACTATGTAACTACCATAACAGTTCCCATCTATTGAGGACCCAAGTGGTTCTACGTGGCTCACATGGATTGGCTCTAAGGGTTTACACCCTTAATTTCCATGCATATACTTTTATCATTCATTTTCTAAGCATTGAAAATGCTGCCTGATTCATCCATGTTCACACAGCTAGTAAATGGTCGCCAGGATTTGAACCCAAGTGTCTGACTCCAAAGCTTCTTCCTAAAACAGGGAAACAAGGGATTGGTGCGGCCGGAAAGGAGAGCATGGACGATCAAATGCAAAAGAAGAACAAAAACAGAAGGAATAATCCAGCTCTTTGCAAACTAATAAGGATAGGGTAGTGGCAGGAGGGAGCCACTGCCTCTCTACAGGGAGCTTCCTTTGCACTGGAGGAATCCTGAGAACATGCTGGTCTTCTGTTATTGCATCTATTCTCTGTGTGAGCTCTTGGTGATGGTGACTGAGCCTCTTAATGTGCATTTCCTCAGAAGGGCAGAATCTTCTCTCTCAGCTGAATTGTCCCTAATTTTCTTAAGTTTAGTGCAGAAATTGCATTCTGAACATCCCACCTAATATTCATTTTCTTCTCTTTAGATGTCCCCTGTCCCTACTTCTCCACAAGCCAGGAGAAGGAAAACATGCTTTTTCATGTTTTCTTTCAGCCAGGTCTGGGTGTTTGAAGGCTGTGCTAGGAAAAACCAATGAGCAAATCTAGAGACTGTTTTTCATCCTTCTTGCAGGATTCCCTTAAACTTACCTCTCATCCCCAAGAATATAAATGTTTCAAATGTTAGTAAGTAAATAGTGCCAGGGTATGATCTAGTACATCATCAAACACACTTTCTGCTCAGGTGACATTTTCCCCCTGTAGCACTCATTTTTTGATGAAGGAATCAGGGATCAGACAGAAGCTCCTGTCTTCTTCTGGGGCAGCCTCCAAGTCCTAGACTAGCTGCTTGTGAGGTCCCTTCATCAGAGCCTGTGGAGTTCTAAAGCAAGTTATTGGTCATTTTAAATATACCTCAGGCACATTTCCATTTCACTTTTAACTTCTGAGAAACAGAATCCATTTTGCTGCCCTCCTTGGAGATCACCTATCTCTGGAGGTGAGTGTGGTAAAGGAATGGAAAAAGAGTAGGCTCAGAGGTACAGGGGGACCTTCAGAGATCTCTTCCAGCCTGTGTTTGGTTTTCTGTTTGCCTGTCTTATACTTAGAGCTATCCAGGAGTGGTCTGTTTTACAGAAAAGATGACCCAGAGAATCCAATTTCCAGCTGTCTCTTCCAAATTCTTTTTGGTACCGGGGATTGAACTCAGGGGCACTCTCGACCACTGAGCCACATCCCCAGCCCTATTTTGTGTTTTAATTTGAGTCAAGGTCTCACTGAGTTGCTTAGCGCCTTACTGTTGCTGAGGCTGACTTTGAACTCACTATTTTCCTATCTCAGCTTCCCAAAGTGCTGGGATTATAGGCGTGTACCACCGTACCCGGCCTCTTCCAAATTCTTGTTATCAACAAAGGTTTACTACGAACCAGAGGATTTCAGGGATGATCCAGATGTTACTTGTGTGGCACACAGGTGGGACATGGCATGATGTCCATTCTTATTAGATTGCTTATTTCACTGTTTATTCTGGTTAGTTAATATTTGTATCATACCAGTTATCACATAATTTAATCATACCCTGCACTATTCTGAATACTCTACAGGGTATATTTTAATTCTCCTAAAAACAGATGAGGTAGGTGTCATCTCTTTTTTACAAAGGAGGAAACTGAGGCACAAAGAGGTTAAATGGCTTCTGCTCAGTCACAGTTTTGTGGCAGAACTGGTGTTTATACCCAGAGCCTCCAGGCCTTTCTATTATGCATTGTTACTTTCTAAGCCCTATAAAGTCCCTTTTCAGTTCTCAGTGCACCTAAGGAATGTCTTGCAGCTTTATTTACTCGGCAAGGTCTCTGAGAAAGCCTCCTTCTCCAAGTCTGGAGGCGGGAGGTTTAAACAGCTTCCTTGTTTATAGTGCTCCAGCCTCCTCATTAGTCTTTTCTGTTAGGAAGGAACAGGCACATCATGGCAGAGGCCTTCACTGCAGTCCACAGGCATCTCTTGAGCTCCTTTGGTTGAGACCTGCTTAGCTTGCCTCTGCAACAGGACCTAATTTTTTTTCTTGTGCTTCCGTCTTGCCTGTATCTCATCTTGTTGCCCTGATTTATGACATGTCTCATTCTCTTAAACTATCAGATTCCATCACACCAAGGAGCAAACCGAAACCTATTCACACTGACCTCTCTGATTCTGCCAGCTTTTCTCAACTCAACATCCTTCACAGGAATTGGAAAATGTGGTCATCCGTGGCCATGTGCCAACTGTCGAGGGTTCCTCCAGCCAATGCCAGCCCTAAGCACTCAGTCTTCAGGAGATTGGTGAGAGGGGAAGAGGTTTGGAGGAAGAGGAGGGAGAAATTGGTTTATTAGGTTTCTTAATGTTTAGAAATTGAGGTAAAATTCATATACCCGAGAGTAGCCATTTCAAAATGAACAAATTCAGTGGCATTTAGTCCATTCAAAATATGTGACCACCACCCCTATCTAGTTCTAAAGCATTTTCATCAAATAAAACCTTCTATCCATTAAGCAGTTATTCCCCACTCCCCTCTGCTTTCACCTTTGGCCACCCCCAACTGGCTTTCTGTTTCTGTGGATTCACCTGTTCTGAATATTCATATAGTGGGAATCACATAGTATGTGTCCTTTTGTCTCTGACTTTCACATAGCATAACATTTTTGAGGTTCATCCATTTAGAGTCTGTGTCAGTACTTCCTTTTTATGACCAAATAAATAATATCTACTGTATGGAGATGCCATCTTCATCCACTGATGGACATCCATTGATCTTTTCAGAAACCACCAAAATGATTTTCCACAGAAACTGAAGCATAGGTCATTACATTTAATAGAGATTTTAAAAATGTTATTGTATTTTTATACCTTTATTTTATTTATTTTTATGTGGTGCTGAGGATTGAACCCAGTGCCTCAGCCATGCTAGGCAAGCACTCTACCACTGAGCTATAACCACAGCCCCTTAATTGAGATTTTTTAGGGTAGATGCTGTGAAGACAGGAAAGCACCTATGACTCTGTCTCTACACAAAATCTATGCCTTTTGGAACATGATTAATAATATTCCTTAGGATGCCTTCTAGAGGCCAGTATTGAGCCATAAAAATATGGCTGTGTATCTATGATGGAGCAGTTTTATTAAGTAACCCCTCTGTATCTCCCACTGGGGTTATTAAAATAACCTCTTTGTTCTCTCTCCCTCTGACCTTGTCATTTTCCATCATTCCTTTGGAGTGGTTTATTATCAGAACAATCTTTTAAAAATGCAAATCTAACCTTGTTTTCACCTGTATGAAATCTTTGAATGGTTTGGCATGGGTTTCAGATTCCACTGTAGATGCCTTGGTACATCAGGGCTTTGGCCCATCATGGCCCTTCCTGAGGTAGCCTCAGCTTCTTCTTCTCTTGCACAGCACCCTCTTCCTTTAACCACATCACCCACTTATAGATCCCTAAGTGGGCCACACTCCTTCATTCCTTCCTGCCTTTAACCCCTTGCCCTCCTTTGTCGACAAAAGTGTTTCAAGGCTCAACTCAACACCATGTGCTGCCGGAAGACCCTCATGATTCCCTAGTCTGAACTTTCAGTCCTGTTTGTATTTTAACTTCTTGTTTACTTCTCTCTATTTTTTCCACTCCATAACGGCAGGGATTATTACTCTATTTAGTTCATCTTGTGTCTCAAACATGTACAATTGTGCCTAGCAAAAAGATTCTCAAAATAGGTGTTGGCCCAATGAGCATCAGCCCTCTTAGATTGGGATGACATTTTTCATTTTCCTGCTAACTGGGCTGTAATAGGTCACCAGTAAAGTTAGTTGAATGAAAGAAAGGGTGGAAAGGAAGAAGAAGGGGTGAAGAAGGAGAGAGGAACAGGGGAAGAGAGAGGAGAAGGAAAGGTGAGGTAAGAAGAAAGTAGGAGAGGCAAAGAAAAAGACAAAGTAAAAAGTGGAGGAGAAAAGATAGCTGCAACTGAAGAAAGCAGGAAGTAGATACCAGTGATGCTGAGCTTCAAAAATATGAAGTTTCGTTTATCCTATACCCCACAAAATTATTATATGACAACATGGGCTTGCATATTGTAGTGTGAAGAGAGAAGAGCTGGAGTGAAGGCGGAAGCTTGGAATGAGTGCCTCCCCTTCCCCACCCTGCTCCCCACATTCTCCTCTGTGACCAGGGGAAGGGTGCCCTGAGGATACAGGATGCTTGGCAGGAATAGCTGCTTCCAGTACGTCCATGATTTTAGTCTGTTTTGGAGATCACTAGGTCAGAGCACAAAAAGGGACATCCAGAATTGAAATGGGAGTAGCTGTCTTCTTCCCTCTGTTAATGGTACATGTTATATGATTTGCACTTTTGTGAGCATCTGTTAGGTGATGTGCTGCCTTCTGGCTGCAGCTAAATAGGAAAGACTCACTTTTGGAAATGCTGGCCTCGAGTGAGGAAGCTTTTTAAAGTCAGGTCTCTAAGAGAAAAATGACATCAGGTTTGTTCCTAGTGTCTCATAAGGGATTTAAACAAAATATTTATTTATTTGTTCTAATTAGTTACACATGACAGCAGAATGCATTTCAATTTATAGCACACAAATGGAGTACCACTTTTCATTTCTCTGGTTACTACATGAAGAAGAGTCACACCATTTGTGTCATCATGCATGTACCTAGGGTAATGATGTCCGTCTCATTCCACCATCTTTCCTACCCCCATGCCCCTTCCCTCCTCCTCCCTCCTTTTTGCACTATCCAAAGTTTCTTTATTCCTCCCATGCTCCACTCTCCCATTATTGATCAGCATCCACTTATCAGAGAAAACATTTGGCCTTTGGTTTCTTGGGATTGGCTTACTTCACTTAGCATGATATTCTCTTTTAATGCTGGGCGATATTCCATTGTGTATATATACCACAGTTTCTTTATCCATTCATCTATTGAAGGGCATCTAGGTTGGTTCCACAGGTTAGCTATTGTGAATTGTGCTGCTATAAACATTGATGTGTGACTGCGTCTCTGTAGTGTGCTGTTTTTAAGTCCTTTGGGTATAGACTGAGGAGTGGGATAACTGGGTCAAATGATGGTTCCATTCCAAGTTTTCTAAGGAATCTCCATACTGCTTTCCAGATTGGTTGCACCAATTTGCAGTCCCACCGGCAAAGTAAGAATGTGTCTTTTCCCCTACATCCTTGCCAACACTTATTATTGCTTGTATTCTTTCTTTCTCTCTCTCTTTTTTTTTTGGTACTGGGGATTGATCTCAGGGGCACTTGACCACTGAGCAACATCCCCAGCCCTATTTTGTGTTTTATGTAGAGACAGGGTCTCACTGAGTTGCTTAGTGCCTTGCCGTTGCTGAGGCTGGCTTTGAACTCACAATTCTCCCATCTCAGCCTCCCAAAGTGCTGGGATTACAAGCGTGCGCCACCACACCTGGCTATTGCTTGTATTCTTGATAACTGCCGTTCTGACTGGTGTGAGATGAAATCTTAGAGTAGTTTTGATTTGCATTTCTCTACTAGGGATGTTGAACATTTTTTCATATATTTGTTGATCAATTGTATATCTTGTTCTGAGAAGTGTCTGTTCAGTTCTCATAAGGGATTTTTAAGCAACCAATTCAAATGCAATAAATTTACGGAAGACACTATCATTCCTGTTGCTTTGTGCATGCCCAGAACTGAAAACCCAAGCAGATCTCCAAGTGAGTCTTTGCCTCCTCGAGGCCTGAATTCCTCAACAGAGCATCAGAAAGCAACCTCAGCCAAGAAAAGAGTCTTCGGTACGCTACTTCTGTACTCCTTGGTTTGCCTTTCTTCCCTTTTTAAGGCTACTGCTGATTCTGTAAACTAGGGACTCTCAGCCAACAAATGTTATCTCATAATAGGGATTAAATCAGATATCCTCTGTCTCCCTGTTTGGTTTTGTGTTGGGGCTGGTGCCTGCAGAAAGTGCTGGGTAGGCTCAGCAGGTGAGTGGAGCTGGCAGTGCCCACTCCCATTAGAAGCCTCATTGCTAGACCCAGAGGACCTCACAGCTTTTTTGCAAATCAAAGAACCTCCTTCCGGAGGGATCCCTGAAGTGAATGTTTCCAGAAGCACTTTTGGCAAGTGCATAGATGTTCTCAAGACCACTTGGGACCTGTTTCTAAAGTTATTTAGTTCATGCTTGATCCAGAATTCCTGCAGCAGCGACTCTCGATTCTCAAGGTGTGGTCCCCAGGGCAGTGCAGTGGAATCCTGTGGGAAGCTGGTTAGGAATGCAGTTTCTGGTACCCCGTTCAGGATTCTACCAGGAGCAGTGGGGAACCCGTTCTTTGATAAGCCCCCCAGGTGAGACCCAGAACCACAGTCTTGCAGCTTTGCAGAGCTGCAGATCCTGATGCAAGCAGGCCCCAGACATCCCCTGTTTGCATGCCTGTGCAGCGCATTTTGTGTTCTCTCACCTGCATGACCCTGAGGTCCAGGATGACATGCCCACTGGTGCAGCACCTGCTGCTGGCCATAAAAGGCTCCTCTGGAGATATGATTTAATCTCTTCTCGGCTAGGTTGCTTTTTCTGATGACTGCTCCTTTTTTTTTTGCATTGGCCGTACACAGAATGTTTTTCATCCGGTGTCTCTCCTTGGGGGACTGGACTAAAATCAAATCTCAGGCTGGGAGCACATGTCACACCAGGATTTGTGGCACAGGACACAAGAATTTACTCAGATTTTGTTTTTAAAGGGCTCAGAATTACCACAGTCTTTCAGAGTCATAATCTTCCTTCTGTAAGAATCTATAGAAGACAGCCTCACAGCTCTGGGAGAGTATCGTCCACCTACGGATAATTTCTGATAAAACCACAAGGCAGGGGCAACACGTCTCTTTCTTTCTCTTCTCCCTGTTGGGCATTCTGGCCCCTTTCCATCTCAGTGTGCCAGATTTCTAATGACCTGCTGGAGCTCTTGCTGGTTAAGACACAACCTGAAACTGATCTTTTTCTGACTGCTGATCGCTCAGCAGAACTTAGCTGTCATGTGGCTCATGTCCTCAGAATTTTACTAGCTATGTGGATGATCTTATTATAAAGCATTAAGGAATGCTAATGGTTTAAAGTGCACCTTAACATTTCATCTCAGTAAAAACCTCCAGGGGAGTGAATGATGTAGGAATTTGAGGCCCCCTAGGTTGACCACCATCTGAGTTTGACTGAAACTGTCCAGTGCCTTGGGAAATACCTCCTTCCCAGGCAAGCTAAGAATCCCCACAGAGGAGCCATTTTATAATAATAGCAATAGCAGCAGCAGTGACAGTAATAATAACAGCTAATGTTTAACATGGTACCTTGTGCCAGGTGCTATTCTAACTTCTTTGTATATTTTACCTCATTTGTTCCTCTCAATAACCCTATGGCATATGTACTATCATTATCCCATTTTGTAGATGGGGAAACAGATACAGACATACCTGCCCAAGTTTATGCAGCAGCGACGGTCTTCTGGAATTCCATAAATTAGTAGCCATGTTCTATATGGCTTAAAGTGCACACTAACATTTCATCTCATGCATAGAGGTGCCTGTTCTACCTCTGTATCAGGACACCCTGCAATTTTATCCCTGTGGTCCTGGATTAAAATTATCTTCAAAACTTGAGTATTTTCCATTATCCCATGTAGCTTTCTTTTCAGTGAATTTTTAGTTTAGTGGTAAAGTTGAGAAATAGTTTTAGCAAACAACTACATCAGGGCATCTTCAGAAAATTCCTTGGTGCTTACAATCTAGGTATTATAATTGGGATCTGGAATGTCCCCCAAAAGCTCATGTGTTGAAGGCTTGGTCTCCAATGCAGCAGTGCTCAGAGGTGGGGCTTTTAGGAAGTGATTGGATCACGAGGTCCTCTTCTCATCAATGGATTGATCCCATGATCCCACCTACTTCATACCAAAACTTGTTCTTTCCTAAGATTTATTTTAAACCTTGATCTTGTTCTCTTATATTCATCAGTGAATGGGTTCATAATTGAATGGACTGTTGGGAGGTGATGGAAACTATAGGAGGCAGGGCCTAGTTGGAGGAAGTAAGCCAGTGGGGCACTCCCTGGAAGGGTATATTTTGTCCCTGGCCCCTTTTTCTCCCCAACCTTCTTTGATTCTCACTGCTACAGGTTAGCAGCTTTACTGCACCATGACCTTCCTCCATGATGTGCTGCCTTAACAGAGAACTAGAAATAATGAAGCATGCAGACCATGGACTGAAACCTCTGAAGCCATGAGCCAAAAAAATCTTTCCTCCTTCAAGTTGTTTTTCTCTGGTGTTTTGTCAGAGCAATAGGAAGCTGACTAGTACACTGGGTTTCTTTTTCAATAAATATTGAACTTAGTCCCAGTGAATGATTGAGACACGAGGTGAAGATATTAAACATTGCTTACATTATTGACCATGAATCAAAAGCAAGATATAAAGTAGACCCATTATCTGTGTAATAGTCAACCCACTGTCAAATACCACAGATTAGGTAGCTTAAACAACAGAATTTTATGTTCTTCTCACAGTTCTTGAGGTTGTAATTCCAAGATAAATGTGTCAGTTGGGTTGGCTTCTGGTGAGGCTTCTTTCTTTATCTTGCAGACAGCACCTTTCTACTGTGTCCTCACATATGTATGCGTGTGTGTGTGTGTGTGTGTGTGTGTGTGTGTGTGTGTGTATGTGTATGCTCATCCACAAATGTCCCTTCCTCTTGTAAGGTCTAATCCTACTGAAGCAGGGCCCTGCCCTTTTGACCTCATTTTAATTCCCTTAGAAGGCCCTCTATCCAAAACCAGTCACATTAAAAGTTAGGACTGGCTTCAACATAATAAATTCTGGAGAGACACAATTCAGCCCATAACAATCTGGATAGCAGAACTCCCTGCTTCAGGGTTTAGTTCTGTCACTGGTGTTCCTCATGAGTGAAAGGTGATCAGATAATTTCTTAAGTTGTTAATAATTCTGTATGGTAACCTGATAAAATATTACCATTTTATGAAGAATGTGGCATAGTCCTAACTTGGACCCTTCTTGTTTGTACTTAGTTTCTCCAATTCATAATTGAGACTATATGTGGTGGTTGTTTTGAACATATACGTGCACATGCACATATGTGTATCTAGTTGGAACTTACAGCCATGTACCATAAAGTGATTAGAGTGGCTGAAAATTCCATGGGGAGCAGAGCTATTGTGGAGTGCCAAAAGGAGTGGTTCCTCTATAATAAACTACTTCTTTCATTTCTGGTTATCTTGAGACAATAGATCTAAGACTTTAAGAACAGCTGTTTGGTGCAATTGTTCCCCCTTCCTAGATCTTTTGCTGTGATTTGGATGTAGTTTGAGTGTGTCCTGCAGAGTTCATGTGTTGAGGCTTGGTCTTCATTATGGTGGTGTTGGGAGGTGGTGGATCTAATGGCAGGTCACTGAGAGTGCTGTCCTTGGAAGGGATAAAGTAGTTCTGGGACCTCTGAATTAGTTTCAAGAGAGTGTTGTTATAAAAAAGTCAAGACTGACCTCCTGCTCTCATTCTGATGTCCTCTCTGATGCTGTGATCTTTACTTTTCAATTGTGATTCCATCATTGTGATTCCATCTACCATTGGCCTTCACCAGAGCCAAACTGATGGTGGCACCATGCCCCTAAACCTTTAGAACTGTGTGCTAAAGAAATCATTTATTTTAACGTTATCCAGCCTTCAGTATTTAATCATAGTAGCAGAAAATGGACTAATAAACTTCCCTTTACTGGTTTTCATGAGATTTGCTGTCCAGTCTTCTAGTCCTGTAATCCCTCCTACATCACCTCTGAATTCCCAACACCTATTCTTTCTTAAGATTTATTTTAGACCTTGATCTTATTCTCATAGATTTTTCCCCTGCATGGCTCTTGCAGTTTCATGGTTTCAACCATCCTCTTTATTCCAATAAATCTTAAATATTTTTCTCTATCTTTGATTTACCATCTAGTCTCTACTACCATGCCTCCAATGGCTTACCAGATATTCCCTCATGAGAATCTTACCTCTTCTGTCCTAGTACCCTGAATAAATTATGTCATTACTCTATTCCCTGTAAGTGGCTGGTGACTAAATCCTGGTATCTTTTCTCATGTTATGTATTATGCCATTTCCTTCTCATTCCTATTGTCCAACCCAAATCTTATTTTCTCTAACAGGTTTATTGCCACGAACCTGTTTCTGACTTCCTGGGTTCCACCACTTCTCCATCTCTTCATTCCATATGCTTTTTCTAGAACTGTCTTCATATGTAACTTTTATCATATCCTTTCCATTTTTTAATCACTTTTTTCATAAAGCCCTTTTTCAAATACAGGTAAAATGAGGGCAGTGCTGGCTCTTGGAGGAGGTAGAACTGTCTTCCAAGAAGGACATTGTAGAGACAATTATCTAGTGGACTTCATTCTTCCCTTTTTTATCTGCAAGCTTTTAAGGATTGCACACGGCTACCAGGTGTTTTCTTCTCCAAATGATACATGAACGCATTCTTCAAATGATTCTCAGAAGATCCTTTCCTCTGCATTATTCTCTTCTGAAAGCTCACTTGTCTAATAGCATTTCTTCTAAGGTAAGGAACTGAACCCCAAATTATCTTTGAAAGGTGGGATTGATATGAGCTTTATAGCCAACTAAAATCACAATCCCTTTTAATTAATAATTTATTAGTTTTAAGTCATGCCTCTTGTGACTATACTTGCATAGTTTTTTTGTTTTCTCATAAATAAGTTAATTTATCTATATTAAATTTCATCTTGTTTAATCTGTCCATTATTTCAACTAGAAGAACTCTTTTTGGATTTTCCGTCTGTTATCCTGTGTGTGAATGTTTTCTTCCAGTGTCATGGGCAACCGTCAATTTGATTGATACATCTATGTTTTGAATTGAGTTTTTGATCATGACAATTGGGTGGGACACCTTGTGGAACTAGGGTCACAGTATTAGATAGCATCCTTCTGCCTGCTATTTGGTATATCAGTAGGCATCCTGTGATTGTGCAGGCACTCGAGAATCCATCTATCTATCATACCATTTACATTTCTGCTCCTTGTGAGTAATTCTTGATGAATGTGAAAAAGCATTGAGTTCACAGAAGAGCACTGAGATCATGATCTTGTTGTCCATGCCTGAGCCAGTTTGGTGGTGATTTTTATTCTTTCTGTCTAAGAGTTTTTGTTTTCTTTTCTTTTTTTTTTCCATCTTTACTTATAGTCATAATATTTTCAGGACAGTTCTCCCTCCTCCAAGAAGCCAGCACTGCCTTCTCTCCCTTAATTCCAGGCATTAATTTTAGTATAGAACACAAGTTAGCACATAACCTTCAGGTGCTTTGCATTCTTTGTACATTGCTTGGTATTGTGAGTGTGCCAAGAATGAAGAAGTGCACACTGGGTGAAGGTCTGTTGGATGAACATTAGTCTTGCCCTCTGGATCAGACCAAAACCATAAGTGACTTGAGGGGAGATGATAGTCTTATAATTTTTTTTTCATTTCTTTGTCAAGGTAAAATTCATAGCCCAAAATTAGTGATTTTTAAATTGAACAGTTCACTGTTTCTAGTTGTTTTAAAATCCTACACAATGCCTGGCACCGAACTGGGCACACAAAAGGCACTCATAGATATTTGCTAACAGTGACCTGATGTGATAATCTATTGGTTTCCTCCATAAGCATACTGTGACTAATAACTAATTACTCGAATCCTTTGAAACGGATTTATAAACATAGCCAGTGTTTTATTTTTGGAAACTCTTAAGTTGTGGACTGAAGGAAGCCTTATTCTGAAAGTATTAGATTCTCCCATGCTATTATTTGAGAGACAAAGAGCTCTTCTGGATGAGCAAATAGCACTTATAAAGTATATTTCCATTTAGTAGCTCCAAGGTACTCTGCTTCAGATGTCTTCCTAGCTAATTTTGACTGCATAAGAGAAGAGTGCTACAGTGATGGTGACAATAATGAAACAATAGATTAATACATCTTTCTTCCAAGATCCTTTGTAATCCTACCACCACTTGGCAAAGGTATTTTATTTTCACTTTAGAGAATTAATGCTATTTAACTGTCCCTTGTATTCCTTGATGCCTTATAGTTGACAACAGATATGGTATAAGTAACCTTTGCATCACTATAACAAAATACCTGAGGTAATCAACTTATCAGGAGGGGAAAGGTTTATTTTGGCCCATGGTTTCAGAGGTTTCAGTCCATGGTTGGTTGACCCCGTTCCTTTGGCACATCATGGCAAAAGCATGTGGCAGAGATAACCTGTTTATTTCATAGTCAGAATGAAAGAGAGAGGAAGAGACTAGCATCCTACAGTCCTGTTCAAGGGCACAACCCCAATGACCTCAAATACCCTACTAGGCTTCATCTCAAAGGTTTCTACTATCTTGCATAAATGCCAAGCTGAAGACCAGAGCTTTAACACTTGGGCTTTGGGGGACTTTTCAATTTTCTCATCAAGGATTCAGTGAGTCAGGTGGTGCTAGTGTTGCCTCCATTCTACACACGCAGAAGTCGATGTCCAGATATGATAAATTTCTTTGCCAAAGCCCAGCAGGTAATAAATGTTGAGCCTGAGACTTAAATTCAAGTCTGTACCTCCCATGTCTTTGGATGTACCGAAGAAACTCGAAGCACTCAGACTTGCCCCATTTCATAAGACATCAGTGGTCAGAGACCTGGCCTTCTACTCTGGAATGCTGTTTTGGAGAGGCAGTTTTAGCAGGAACTGTCCATTCCCTCAACACTTAACCCCTTCCTGAGTTTTACCTTCACTCATGCCATTTCTCTCTTCTGGTACCTATTTCCTGTCTAAACCCTACTCAGATCCAAAGGTTCCTCTTTGGGGAGATTCTAAAAGGCCCTGTGCCATGGTTTGAGGTCAATAACTTGTCCTTCGCATGTCTCATATGTAGAACAAGAACTCAGAATATGGTTTGTCTAGAAATGTAACATTAAGGAGGAACTTCAATTGGGCAAAAGGGAGGGGACATGGGGGCAGAAAAGATGGTGAAATGAGATGAACATCATTGCCCTTGGTACATGTATGACTGACTGCACATATGGTTTGGCTCTACATCATGTACTACCAGAGAAATGAAAAGTTGTGCTCCATTTGTGTACAATGAGTCAAAATGCATTCTGCTGCCATATATACCTAATTAGAATAAATAAATAAATAATTTTTAAAAAAGAAATGTAACATTAACTGAAAAAAGCTGTGTTTTAAAGAAAATTTGAGTCTGTTGCTTATGTGCACATGTATATTAACACTACCAAGCTCTGGTTTTCTCTGCCTTACCCTTTAACATTCTCTTTTGATTCTCAAAGGCACATTCTTCTCTCAACCAGAACCACTGCTTGAAAATATACATTTTACCTTTCAAAGCTGTTGTTTCTGAGGCGAGTTTCAAAAATAAATAAATAAAAACAAAACTATTTTGGAAGTCAAAACTGAACATAAATTTTTTTTTCTCTCTCCACATTCCTACCATTGGGATGCTAGTGTTAAATGCCCTTGAGGCAATGTGGATGCTGCTGAGAGGAAGGGTCTTTACCAAGAAATAACAAAAAATGAGAAGCTAAAGTATTCATATCTTGCAACAGTTTAGTACACTAGCTTATTTTGATTGTCTCAGGGGGAATCTTGGAACATACATAGGGGAAGCATCATATCTGTTTTCCTTGGGGAAATGAGATGTGAGATCTGATGAAAGTCCCAGAGCTGATAGAATCTAAGTTTCCTGGCTGCCAATGCAACTTTCCTTTCAACAGGGAACAGTGCCAGTTCTACGCCTTGACTTTTTCCACTGTATTTACCACAGGATTAGGCATCGAGTCTGTGTTTGCAACTATGCTACCCTGTCTTTTCAGATGCTCCAAATGCAAGGGAATTCCAGATTAAGCTTATTTTTGTGTATTTGTGGGGTAGTGGAGGTGGGGGGAGGGCAACAAGAAGAAAAATAGTAGCTCAACCTTCAAATATCTCATTTGACTTTAAAAAATCTTTTATTCTCACTGATATTGTAGCATCTGAGATAAGAAGAAAGATCTAACTTCTAGACATTCAACCCAAAGTGAAAGTAGAAATGAATGAATTTCCAAGTTCCAGTGATATCCTGTGCCCTTCCATACACAGGCAGAGCAGGATTCATTTCTTCCTAGTTCCACCTTCAGATACACAGCCACTCTAGAAAGACACAGATGAGCAATGGAAACCTTCATTGGAGAGGGTTTTATATAACCAATTACATGCTAATTAAGTTGGGTCCAAGATGAATATGAATGTTCTGTTTTATATTCCTTCTAAAAAGCAGTACAAATATGTAGCTACAAAGGAGGAAGTAAAGTTAAGAACAGTTTTAATAGACACTACATACTTTTAGATAGGCAGGAACATTCAGCACATCCCTGTGTCTGCTGGACAAAATTGGCATGGTTGGTCATGTGGCCAAATTGGCACATTAATATACCTTCAGAGAGGACCTCTGACAATACTTTTACTCTCCTTATTAACTCACATTTGCAGAGAATGTGCTAGATTTCTTTAAGTCAAAAACAATGTGTTTATTATTCACCATTTCTAGTACAGAAAAATACTCAGGGGGCATGAGATTTGCTATCAGGTATTTGAATGACTGTCATTTATAGAAGGTGTTTATCTTGTCCTGGGAGAATTCAAAGTGGCCAGTAGATAAAAGTGGCCAATAGATATCTATGGGCCAACAGATAAAAGTCTCAGGGAGGCAGAATTTTATAACAAAAGAGTAAAGTGTCAGAATTCTCCTACAATTGAATGGGTGCAGTCCCTAGCCCTGCAGATGTTTTAAGCACAGACTGGAAGATCACTTGGCATTTGCTATACAGATGGAATTCTATTCTTAATTTGGCAAATGAACTAGATGCTAAGATGCCCTCCAACCTTGAAATTATTAGTTCAGACTTTAGAGTTTGATTATTGGATCAGTAGCCATTTATCAGTCATCAAATATGGCATCATGACATAAGATTCCATTGTTTCATTACAAATTCTCCAAGTTGCTACATATCCACTGTCTATAGAAAAGGGGATCACAAGCAACCCCTGGCAGAACATGTCCCCAGAATACAGATGCAGAGATGATGCATTGGTTTCCTCCGACTTCTGTTCTGGTACCAGTCCAAGATACATATTGTTTTTCTTCTCCATGATATACAGAAGCACATGGCAAATAAAAATCAATTGAGAAAGGTTTCCTTTCTTCAAGGAGAACTTGACAGCTCAGGTCCTTCTCTTTACTGTCCGCTTTACCTTCAGCTCTTAATTACTTGGTAGCTGGGAAGTAATCTCTGAATTGATAGTAGAAAAAGGTTTAATGTAGTTCCTCTCCTGGAGATCTTTACTTTTTCATAGGGAATTCTGGATGGTCAAAGCAAAATGAAACAAAATGTTTACAAATTAGAAGAATAACTTTGTAATTGTAGAACCTGATCCTGGGACTGGTAGACAAAGATTTGGGGGGCAGGGAGACTATAAGAGAAGAGCCTTCCTGATATAGATGCAGAGATGATGCATTGGTTTTCTCCGACTTCTGTTCTGGTACCAGTCCAAGATATTACAGATCACTATCTAACCTAGTCACTTACAAGGCAGGCTCTGATAGGAATTCACTGAAATGTGTTAATTTCAGTGGTTTCCAAAGAAGCACGTTGAGTAGTATTTATTTGTTGCTGAAAAACTGTGTTGAAAGGTAATTTGTGCCTTTTCCATGACTACCACATGTCTCTTCTGAGAAGGCCTCCTCTGATCCCTACACAAAAAGACCTTATTCAGTGAGACATATAAAGATACCAAATGCACTTTCATGAAATGGCCTCCATAAATCAACTGAAGCATCATCAGTGATTTATGCTCTGTGAGCCTGGAGAACATTTATAATCTTGGAACATAGGAGGGTTTTTTGAGGTTTCTAGTGGTAGTTATTCTAGTTCATATTAGACCAAATCACATATTTGCAGGGAAAAATCTAATTTATACCTGATGATGTAATAGACATTTTATTTCCCTAATGAGAGGTGGTCTGTCTCCAGCCTTCCCAACCCTGAACTCCTGGGAGAGAAAGATGAAAAGAGGAGGCAGCTTTCACTTTCTAGAGTGAGACCTGCTCTCAGGAGCTGCTTTTCATCTCTGAAGGAGCTAGTTGGTATACAAATGACAACGGCATCAAATGCCACAGGACATTGCAGGCACAGAACATGTTAATTCCTCTACAGAGCTGAAATTAACCGAAAAAATTTATAATAATTTTCACAGCACAGCCCATAGACTCTTACTATTCTTTGTTGGGTGGGAAGAATTTAAGCAAAGTTATTTGCACAAAACTTCTTTGGAGGTCTTTAGATAAGATTCCCTTAAGAGTGGCAATAGCAGGATGTACTGTGATCCCTGAATGTTCATATGAGTCTAAATATGACTTTTCCTTGCAAAAAAGCCACAATCCTGTGTGTATTAAACAGAGTTGGCTTCTTGAGAATTCTTCAGTCAAGGATTACTAACTGCATGCTATTTGAACTTCTGCTCCTTTGAAAATTAATGTGGGCTTTCTGGCATTCTGCTGTTTATATATCTGTTTCAGAGCATAGAAAAAGTCATGAATTGCACTTCATTCTTCAACTTTAATTTGTTATGGACCAGATTGCTTAATTGATCAAATCTTGGAAATCTGAAGGTAAAGTTGGTATAGTTGGTGCTTGTATTTGTTCATCTTGTTTTTGAGAGTTGGCTTAAGAGTTTTTCTGTGAGCACTTGACAACTTGAATCTGTGCTAGCTTTGAAAAGAAGGTAGATTCACTTACATGGAAAAATCATAGTGAAAGGATAGTAACAGTCTTTCAAAAGGCAATTCAAAGCTCTTTTTTCTAAGCGTTTCATATTTCTTGAAAGGAACTTTTTTTGAAAAGTTAGTATTTCTGTTGGTTAAAAGAATGTATCTTACCATGGAAAATATCTAACAGCCTAATCAACACCATCTCTTCAAATCTTGTCAACATTTTCATGTCTATTTCAATGTCACATATTTGATAATGTGTAAAAAATATTATGAATACAAAGTAACTTGAATCTTCTTAAGTTAATCCAGCTTCCACATGCAAGTAAAGCGGATTTCCGTCCATATATGAATTTGTCTATAGCAGTGTATTACAGCTACTGTAATGATTATTTTAAAAAATTTGTTAATACTAACATAGTTTGCTTAACAAAGTTTAGACAACCAGGTCTTATTTAAGATGCTCTGATGTTAAAAATAGGACAGTCTCTATAAATCAAAAGTCAAAGCATAAATTACACAAGTTCAGAAGCATTGCATTAGACTGTGTAATAATTGCTATTAATTCAGCCTCACACGAAGTACCTTGATATATAGCCTCAATTTTTTTTTTGGTACTGGGGATTGAACTCAGGGATACTCGACCACTGAATCACATCCCCAGCCCTATTTTGTGTTTTATGTAGAGACAGGGTCTCACAGAGTTGCTTAGCATCTTGCCGTTGCTGAGGCTGGCTTTGAACTCGCAATTCTCCTGCCTCAGC
Organism: Geosciurus inauris; assembly: GCA_004024805.1. Classification (NCBI taxonomy): domain Eukaryota; kingdom Metazoa; phylum Chordata; class Mammalia; order Rodentia; family Sciuridae; genus Geosciurus; species Geosciurus inauris. The sequence continues at coordinate 61,989 of PVHX01007959.1, forward strand.
CTCCCTAAGTGCTGGGACATAGCCTCAATTTTATTCCAGAAATCCATTGTATATATTGTAGTTGTTACCCTGTTATGAATTAAGGAAAAGGCTTAGTGAGTCCAGTACCCAAGGGTAAAGCTGGTATGTAGCAGAGGCTAGGACTTAAACCAAGATCTCTGATTCTAAAACCTCTCACTCTTCAGTTTAAGAACTCTCCCTCCATCTGCACAGGAAAGCTTTTTTTCCCAAGTGCACGGTACCATCCAAATGAAATTATTATTTCAAAATTCTAATGATTTTGAGAGTTCTACCTTAATCGGCTAATCCATGAAACATTTATCTTTCACTCACCTGTGATGTTTCAGGTGAGTTCTGAGAAGGTAGATGATCTTCTGTTAACTACATGAAGGAGAACATCTCTGATACCTTTACTCAGAAAGCATGGAGCAAGTATGTGTGACATGTTCACAGTCTATGTGCATATGCAGTCATAACATATTAATCAACAGTTAATACACACATATTGGATTCTTATAACTAAGGTGCAATAATGAGAAGAATAAAATAAGGGTTTTAATTAAGTCTTTATCATTCTTTACTTCTGGGCCTTGGATAAGTTTATTATGTCTTTGAATTTTCATAAAGCAAAACAAATAAATTAAAACGATATCTCTTAAGCACCTAGCACAGTGTCTGGTACTTGGTTGACCGGAAAATAAAGCACTCTGCCATACTTTGCTTTTTTTTTTGTACTGGGGATTAAACTCAGGGGTACTTGACCTCTGAACCACATCCCCAGCCCTATTTTGTGTTTTATGTAGAGACAGGGTCTCACTGAGTTGCTTAGCACTTCGCCATTGCTGAGACCGGCTTTGAACTCACGATTCTCCTGTCTTAGCCTCCCTAAGTGCTGGGATTACAGGCGTGAGCCACCATGGCCGGCATACTTTGCTTATTTCACTCTTCCAAACACCTGTGACCCCAACTGAATGTATAGCTGGGCGTAGACACAGCCTGCCTTGTGCTTTTATTGGCCTCTAAATCTGACCAAGTAGCCATATTTACTTTCTTGGCCATTTTTTTTTTACATTTATCAAGTTTACAAAATTAATATGACAGAGGAAGAGGGCAGAATGTTCTTGGTTCCCCATAGAAAACATTCTTTTTTCAATTCATCCCCAGAATCATACTGGTGGGGACAATGACCTTGAGTTCTGATTGTTCAGCCCACAAGTGAGCGAATCTTTCCTTGAGAGGCAGAAAACTTTGTTTTCTTACAAAATTCATGTAGTTCAGTGGTTCCTTCCTGCTCAGTCATCTTATTCCTATATTCAGAGTAGAAAAGTCTTACTCAGGCTTCCCATTCTATGGTTATGAGATTGCAGATCCCATATTCCACATCATTTCCTGTGTTATCAGCTCTTGTCATTGAAATTTCATAAAGTGGATTTGTTATGCAGAAAGAATAACTTAGAAAACCTTACCCATAATTTTAAAAAAACCTTTTTTCTTCAGTCTAGTTGCTCTAATGGTGACCTTATAATTTTAGAAACACCTCAAAAGGTATAGAATTGAATTTTGAGGGCCAATACAACCTGATTCAAAGCAAAAATGTTGCATGCCTATCCTTTACTGACCACAGTGCCACGTTCTGTGGGGCAAGCTTGAGTAGAAGCAGTGAGGTCTAGTGGTTGAGAGTGGGGTTGGTGTTGTACAGACCCAAGTCCTAGTTATATATAAGTCCTAGCTTATAGCGGTATGATCTTGCATACATTGCTTAGTCTTTTTGAGCCTCAGTTTCCCTGTCTCTACAAAGGAGAATGATAACAACAATAAAACTAACAATCTTTAGGCTTTTGGTGAGTTTATATAAACAAATGTTTATATAAACAAAGCACAATGTTTAATAATTGGTAAATAATCAAAAATACTATCATTATAACATGAGACATAGGGATTGGGATGTAGCTCAGTGGTAGAGCACTTGCCTAGCATGTACGAGGCCCTGTGTTTAATCTTCAGGGTTATCAGAAATAAAATAAAAAATAAAGTGAGATGTGGTCAAGGTGCCTTACTGTGTTTTGAAGAAATAGCATGTGTCTACAGGACAACTGGAGGCTATAATCCTTTTATTAGCACTACTCATATAAAACTTATGATAAGGCTAACACTGAGATTTCTAATTTATCTTCTTGGGTATTAACTTCCTGAGACTGCTCTAACCAAGTACCACCAAATGGATAGCTTAGAAAAAAGAATTATTGTCTTCCAGTTTTGGAGAATAGTAGCCCCAAAACAAGGTATTTACAGAGCCATGCTCCTTCTGAAACCTGGAAGGGAAGGATCCTTCTTTCTTCAGCTTCAGATAACCCAGGTGTATCTTGGCTTAGGGCGACATAATGGCATTCTTTCTATGTCTCTTCCTTTCATCTTCCCTCTAGTGTCCAAATTTCCACTTTCTGTAAAGACAACAGCCATATGTAATTAGGGCCCATTTTAATGACCTTATTTTAATTTGATTACTATAAAAACTCTATTTCCAAATAAGATCAAATTCAGGGGTATGGAGGGGCTAGAGTTTCAACCTATTTTCAGGGGACATAATTCAACTCAAAGCCAATATCTATTCTCAAATGTTGTCTATAACCTTGAGCTCTGCTGGCGATGTTCCTTCACTCTTATGGTATTTACTAACTGTTATTAATTAAGATATTTCAGAATTTGGGGGACATGCTTTGTGGTGTAGCCTTCAGATTTGGTAGAAATTTTTCATCCTGGTGCAGATTCATTATTTTAAGATGTATACTTGTTCAATGACCCATTTTCCTGTCTTCTTAAAGGACTCCCTTTATTTTATACTTTTAAAATTGCAAAAATAAGTGCTTATTATAACAACTCAGTAATATATAAAAGAAGAGCTAGCTTACTCTTCCTAGCTTTTTTCCATTTTCATCTTCTCCAATATTAAACTAATATTAATAGCCTGGTGTCTGTCTTTCATGATTTTTTTTTCCTGCTCAACCTGATTAAAAAGCAACATGGTGAGACCCCATGTGCAAATGTACCTTGTCATTTTTGCATTATTTTGACAGAAAATTAGATTGTATCATATTACCTTTCATGTTTCTAGGTCAACAGAAACCTAGAATAGGTTTAATAGTTACATAATGTATGGGTATACTAGCTTATTTTCAGTTGTTCACTTACTGATGGAAATTTAGATTGCTATTTTTCCATTTCAAGCTGTAATGAATTTTGAGCAGAGGTGAAACTCATCCTTTTGTTTTCCCACTGTGCAACTTGAACAATTGTTATTTTTAAACCCAAGATGTAAGTTCTTAACAGATACAGGAATATCCTAAAGGCTTTTCATAGCATGATAAAAGAGCAGGCCCACCCATTGACACTTTCTCATCTTATGCCTTCATTGAGTGAGTGACAAAGAACCAGGAACCAAGGGAAAACTTCCAAATGTGGTTTGGAAGTTTCTTTGAGCCCTTAATTTAATGATGCTTGAGTTTCACTAATTTGACATCACCATGTTCCTTTTTTTTTTTCTTTTTAATATTTTTTTAGTTGTCAATGGATCTTTATTTTTTTATTTATATGTGGTGGCCGTCTTTTTGTAAGTCTGAACATAGGCCTTCGTGTGTCAATGTATTACACGTGTTATTGCCAAATAGACTGGACAAACAAATATTTTTCTTCAGGAAAAATATTTAGAACACATTAAAAGTAAGCTGGATTTTTTTAGGTAAACTTAAACTCATGTTATCCTCTACTTTAGGCAATTTCAGGGTTTAGTTTGTCTACAAAGATGTCAGTGACAGGCTCCCATTCATCGTGATCTAGCTGCTAGTTAGAATCACTCATATAAACTGGTTCTATTTTTAGAGCAAACCCAGGACAGATTCCTTATCTATTCTTGGGCAGTAGCCAGCTAGTTCATAGAGTGACCGGGGATAGCCTGAGAGTTCAACTGCAGAAAAGGAATTTATAGGTTTATGTATTTTAACTGATAAAGAATAGTGACTAAAACAGGGAAGGGGGGAACATGGCTTACTTGGATATGGTACTGTTATGTTTTTATTTTCTACTTCTTAAAAGCCCATAGTAAAAATAAACAAATCTCAAATTGGATAGAAGGTTATAAAGTATATCAAGTGAAAATATGGAATTCCATAATCTAATCCCGGGAGGTGGCTGCTAACACCTATTTTCAGGATGTATTGTTAAGTGAGAAAACAAAAGTCATAAAATATTTTGCATAGTGTACTGCTATATGTATTGTGTATTGATCTATAATATCGCATATATATGTACCATATATAAAGATACACATATGTATACTTGAAAAGAAATTAGTCTAAAAAATAAAAAGTTATGTAATGTTCTGGAACTTTTCATTTTCACTAAACAATACATGTTCAGCATATTTCCTTACCACCATGCAGATCTACTCCATTCTTATCAGCCCTGCCTATCAATCCTATTGTGTTGTGTCATAATGTTTTACCACACCAATGGCATTCATGCAGATTTCAGAGTTTTGATATTACAACTAATATTGCAGATGACATCTTTATATTTTTGTGCAGTCATACATATTAAGTTTTAGATAGCTGGGTGCAATAGCTCATACCTCTAATCCTACCTATTCAGGAAGCTGAGACAGGAGAGTCACTAGAACCCAGGAATTTGAGGCCAGCCTGGGCAACATAGCGAGATCCCAACTCTTTAAAAAAAATTACACTGACCAATATATAAATAATTTTTACAACTCCTGTGATTTGGGTCATGCTTCAATACTCACATAAAAATTTAAAGTTGTATGTAGTTTATTCTGGCATGATTTTTGTTTAGTTTTCTTTTCATAAGTCTCTGATCTGTATGAAATTTTTAGGGGAATAACAAAGTAGGAATGAACCCTAACCTCTCCTCCAGAACCAACCAGCCATCCTAACATTTATCTTAATTAAATCACCATCTCCCTCTCCCACCCTGATTTTGAAGGACTTCATTACCATATTCAGAATACCTGTATACATTTAGGCCCATCTGAAATGTGTATTTGTCATGATTTTTTTCTGTTTCTATGCTGCCATCCAACTGTTTCAATCGCTGCAGCTCTCATTTTTTTTTAATATTTATTTTTTAGTTGTAGGCGGACAGAATATCTTTATTTTATTTTTACATGGTGCTGAGGATCGAACCCAGTGCCTCACGCGTGCTAGGCGAGCACGCTACCACTGCGCCACAACCTCAGCCCTGAAGCTCTCATTTTGAAACTTCGTACAGTTAGTTTCCCCGTTCAGATTTTTTTCCAGACAGTTTTCCTGGTCTTTATCATGAATTTATTTTTCCATATAAATTTGAGTATGCTTTTGTTAATTTTCACTCCAAGGAATCATATTCACATTTTGATTATGATTACATTAAATTTATTTTATTTTATTTTTGGTACTGAGGATTGAACCCAGGTGTGCTCTGCCACTGAGCTACATCCCCAGCCCTTGTTATTTTTTATTTCAAGATAGGGTCTTACTAAGTTACCCAAACTGGCCTTAACCCTACAGTCCTCTTGCCTCAGCCTCCAGAATTGCTGAGATGACAGGTGTGCCACCCTACCGGGCTAAAATGACAGCTTCATAATATGGAGTCCTCTCAGGATAAAGTATGACCTTCTATTCAATCCTTCTTTTATGATCATCAGTGAAGATTTGTGTTTTTCTTCACCTAGGACCCAGACACTGCTTATTTCCCCACAAAAATTCTTCCTGTTCTAATTTTTTTAAATCATAAATGGGTAGGGATTTTTCCTTTTGTTATCTACTGGATTGTTAGTGGTGTAAAGGGAAACTATTGACTTGAATATGTGAACAATTTACTCAGTTTTCTACTTAATAGTTTTTCAGTTGATTCTCTTGAGGTTCCCAGGTATAAAGTCATGTTATATGCAAATAATGGTAATTGTTGCTTCTTCTTTTCCATTATGAATATTTATTTTCCATCTTAGTAAATTATTTGTGTATGGTTATAGAATAAAGATAGCAGTATCTTGTTTTTTAAGTCACATAAGTTAACATTTTCAAACTGCAGGTAACAACCTACTTGTGGGTCATTAAGCTCACTCATTGTATTATTATCAGAATTTTTTAAAATGACATAAAATAGAATAAAAATAGAGTATTATATACAGTAAGCATTATGAATCTTATGTTCCAGATTGTGTGTGTGTGTGTGTGTGTGTGTGTGTGTGTGCGCACGTGCGCTTTTGTGTGTTTGCTTACTAGGTCATAGCTAAAATCAATTTCTTACTGTAGATTGCAGCAAAAAAGTTTGAAGTATAGTTATATAAGTGTTTTCTTTCTGGAACTTACAAATCCTTTTCCTTTTCCTTTGGCAATTGGAAGATACCCCTTTCTCTTGGCTCCTGTTAAGTAGGAGGAGGAACTGCAAATTCACAACTTGATTTTCTATTTACCTTTCTGACCACTTAGGTAACTCAGTTGAAAAACTTTTTCCTTGAAAAAGGAAGCAAAAATAGGTGAGATGTAATCAGGGCACAGTCCCTTGAAAGTTACCTTACCTGTCATTTATAGACTGCCAATCAAGCACAAAGTGGTGTTGTAGGAGGGCTAGGAGTAAAAGTCATGATGCTTGTCTTCATGGGGCAGCTTTTGGTTCTGTTCCTTTATGGTTATTCAGATATTTGCGTTTAGTCAAATATTTACACTTAAGTACATAATGTAAAAGTGCTGTATTATAAAAGCAAACATCAAGCAGGTCCAAACTCCCATTTGTAAGTTGACAGTTATTCAATAGTAAAAATATATTTTTTAAAAATTAGGAAATACATGGCTATCATTTGATTTTTTGTTCTTAG
>PVHX01007959.1:68956-87149 GCA_004024805.1 Geosciurus inauris
GGGGGGGGGGGAGCAGCAGTACAGGGGATTGAACTCAGGGGCACTCAACCACTGAGCCACATCCTCAATCCTATTTTGTATTTTATTTAGAGACAGGGTCTCACTGAGTTGCTTAGCACCTTGCTTTTGCTGAGGCTGGCTTTGAACTTGCCATCTTCCTGCCTCAGCCTCTGGAGCTGCTGGGATTACAGGTGTGCCCCGGCAACTGAGTTGACTCTTTTTGTGCCACCTCATACTCAAGCCAGTTTCTGCTTAAAGCACGGGCTTCCTCACAGCCCCCTCATGCCTATCCATCCATGATCTCTCAGTTTCTGCCTCTGTTGCCACCTGCCTGATAATTTTTCCTTTTTTTCATGTTTGACTATCAAGAAGGAGGGTAGGGAAAGCAGAAAGAGAACATGAATCTGATTAAGTTCACCTCTACTGTGCAGGAACTTTTTATCTTCCAGCCCACTGGCCACTCTGGGCAGTCTTGCCATTCTCTTGCACTGCCTTCCCTTACACAATGCTGGTAGTATCTAACACTGCCCACTCAGCACCACACCCCCATGGCTGGATGAGAAAAACACGCAGTCCTTCTGACTTCATATTTGCGGTCACTAACCTCGAGTGAGTCCCCAGTGCTGTTCACCAGTTGCACTGCCTTTCACTAGTCCATTTGCTCCCCTCTTCTTCAGGAGGACCCTCTCATCCCTGCTTTCTGCTCACTCCCCAAACCTGTAGAACCTCTCTCCATCCTCAGTCTCAGCTGATGACCTTGCTTTATTTTAATGAGAAGACAGAAGCAGTGCCATAGGATCTCATCGCCACATCTTCATACCTGCCTGCCCACATTTCTCTGCCTTCTCTCCTGTAGCTGCATAAATGGCCTGTGTTCCTATCTTACCCAGCCTCTCCCCTTGTGCATTAGATCCAGCTCCTCTTGCCTACTCAGAGTGTTGCTTTAGCAATTCTCCCTTTCTTACATCATCAGTTTCCTCCATCACCACTGAATCATTCTCATCTGCAATATAAACATCCTTTTATTTCTCCCATGTTAGAACATCCTCTGTGAATGCTTCCTCCTCCTCCTTTCATCCATTTCTCCCTCCCATTTCTGTGGCATCCTTTACTTGTTTGTGCCATGAATACCTTTAATGGTCTAATGGAGTTTTTCCATTTAAATTAATGAATTCTCTGAATTCTATCAGAGATTATTATTTGGGGATTACTTGGGGTCCCTAATTAAAGAAGCCCCACTTTTTTCTAACAAGAGTCCCTTTAAAAGTTGTTTCTGAGCTGGAGTTGTGGCTCAGTGGTAGAGTGTTTGCCTAGCATGTGTAAGGCCCTGGGTTCGATCCTCAGTACCACACAGAAATAAATGAATAAAATAAAGGTCCATCAACAACTTAAAATATATATAAAAATAATTTTTTAAAAAAATTGTTCTGGGCTGGGGTTGTGGCTCAGTGGTAGAGTACTTGCCTCCCATGTGTGAGGCACTGGGTTTGGTCCTCGGCACCACATAAAATAAATAAATAAAGGTACTGTGTTCATCTAACTAAAAAATATATTTAGAAAAAAAAAGTTGTTCCATTTTCTGTTTTCTATTTCTCTCTTGCTCTATTAAGCCCACTAGATCAGGCTTTTGCCCACATAATCCACTGACACTGTTCTTACCAAGGTTACCAGTGGCTTCCATATTGCTGTGTTGACAGATCTTGCTCACCTTATCAGTAGTATTTGAGGCAATTGATCATTCTTCTTGGTACATTCCTATTCAGTTGGCTTCAAGGATACATACTGTCTTAGTTTTCCTCTGGCCTTTTTGGAGGTGGGGTCTAGTGGAAGGAACCTAGGTCACTGGGGACACACCCTTCAAGGGGATATGGGATACCTAGCTCCTTCCTCTGCTCAAGAGAGAAGAGAAGGATAAGGCAGAAAATACAACAACTTTTAAAGGAAAATTTGCTTTAAAAAGCAAGGATCTTAAATTAGGGTCCCCAAATAATCCTTGGATAGAATTCATAGAGCTCACTAATTTAGATGGAAAAACATTACATCTTTTTTTTGATAGTTTTTTAGTTGTAGATGAACACAATACCTTTATTTATTTATTTTTATGTGGTGCTGAGAATTGAACCCAGTGCCTCACATGTGCAAGGCAAGAGCTCTATCACTGAGCCACAACCCCAGCCCCCAAACATTACATCTTTATTTTGACTACTCAGTCCTTTGATACTTTTGCTGATTCCTCAACTCCTGACTGCTAAATCTTGGAATGAGCCAACTGAACCCTTCAGTTTTGTGTCTTTGTGCATTCTTTATTTTTCTCTCCCAGCTTAGAGGCTTTACATACCTATTGTATTTCTAAAATTATAATTGCAGCTTCAGCCCTGCTCTTGAAGGCCAGCTGCCTACTCAGTATCTGCACTTGGTTGCCTAGTAGGAAAATCAACTTGTCATGTCCAAATCTGGGTTCCCAGTGTTTTTTCCAAACCTGCTTTTCTTGTGGTCTTTCCCAATCCAGCAAATAGCAGCTCCATTCTTCCAGGTCAAACACGTTGGAGTCATGTTTAACTTTTCTTTCTCTCACATTCCACATCTAATCCATCAGCAATTCTTCTCAGTTCTAGTGTCAGATCTCTTGGATGTTTCTATTTTCTACTGTCTCACTGCCCCCACCCCAACACATGAGCCTCCAAGGCCTCTTCCCTGAAATATTGTCCCAGCCTCTTCATCCCTCTCGCTGATCCTTTTGTCTATCCTTTAACTTGAAAGTTTACAAATCTTACAAGCAAAACATCCACTCTGCTCCCCTGAATTTGGAAGAAACATGCATCATTGCCTAATGAAATTCAGAACTCTTCCAGGTATTGTTAATGTGTGTGATTCCACAAGGATGGGTGTTTTCCTATAAGTGACTTACAGAATTCATTTAGCAGCTAAATTATGAACCTGATAGGATTTTAAATGCAGCTGTACAAGTTTGTTTCCCATAGAAAGACAGTTTCAAAAGCAGCGCATCTCAATTTTAGGAGCTTATTTTTTTTTTAATGTTCAAATGAAATTGTGACCTACATCCCTCATATATTAAGAGATTTTGTTATTTTTGTTGTGTGGCTGCCAAGCACACAAAATGTGTTCACTAATAGCCATGTTCATCTACTGTTCATTCTCTGTTACAGAGTCAGAAAATAATAGAAATGCCTCAAAAAGCTTAGAGTGCAGGTAACTTCTTAGCAATTAATTAGGTCACTTGTTCAATAAACACTATTGAATGGTTTTTATGTGCCAGGCGCTCCACTGGGTGCTGGGGATACAAAGATGAACGAAAACCATTGAATATCCTCAGAGATCACAGAAAATAAGTAAGAGAGAGGTGGCAAGTAGTAGATCCAACAACAGCACAAAGGATAGAATTTTCAGCTCTTTTAAATGCACTGGGAAGTTTCATCCTGAATCATCATCTGGGATTCTTTGAAAAGTGGTATGGTCTTAGTCACTGTGTGTAAAGATTTCTTATCCCTAACATACTTCCACTCTGATTCAAAACAACATTGGTTTGGAATTCCAATGGGTGAAAAAAGGATATTGTGCATATTGTAAACACCCTGTGTTGGAAAAATGCCAGTTTGCAGCATTCTAGAAAGAGGAATCTGTTCTGAAACTTCCTTAAGTAGGTAATTCCAGACCTCTTTTATTCATTCAGGGATTGAGAAAATGTCTTAGGGACTCCTACTTATAAATAATTCACCTCCATCATGTTATACCTGTTCCCCATGGTCGTATTTATATGTGTGCATATATACTTTAGGAGCTTTCAGAACATGCACATGCATATGCATGTAACATACCTAAGAATTTAAAAACCAGTTCCCCTGAGTGGAGAAGAGATGGACATGAATGGAGAATTATTCAGAATAATAAAATACTGCCAAGTATGCTAAAGAATCACCTTGTTCTAATCTTACTTTACTAAAAACAGGCTACACAGAACCCAGAAATATTTTCCCAATATCCCTTATTTTTAAAAAAATTTTTTGTTGTTGTTGTAGATGGACAACTTGACTTTATTTTGTTTGTTTATTTTTATGTGGTGCTGAGAATCGAACCCAGTGCCTCACGCATGCTAGGTAAGCGCTCTGCCACTGAGCTACAACCCAGCCCCTCTCCCTTATTTTTTTAAATATTTTTTTTAGTTGTTGATGGACCTTTATTTTTTTTCATTTATTTATATGTGGTGCTGAGGATCGAACCCAGTGCCTCACGCATGCAAGGCAAGCGCTCTACCACTGAGCTTCAATCCCAGCCCCTCCCTTATTTTATTTAAGAGATAACTGAGACCAATTTGAGAGTAAGGCACTTTCCTTAAATTACCCAAATGATGCACAAAAGGATTAGGAATGGAATCCAAATTTCTGCTTCAGTCCTATGCTCCTTCTTCTACTTTGTAAACATGATTTCATAGGCTGATGCTTTAAAACAACTTTTCCAGGCTGAGGTTGTAGCTTAGTGGTGGAACACTTGCCTAGCATAAAAACAAAATAAAATAAAATTAAAGATTAAAAAGTTTCTGCTTACGAAAAAAGAAAAACAACAAAAAACCAACTTTTCCCATCATAATTGTGTAGGAAAATCTGAGATTGTATAGCCAAGAATTGATATTTTATACTTGAAGAATGGAATGTCAGCTAGACAAGGGGCTGGCTTCTGACCAGGCTTCTTGCAGTGGCTACGAGGAAAGGCCCAGTGCATAGCCATAGCTGCAGCAGTTCACAGCAAGGGGTCACATGGGGTCATGGGCCTGATGCCAAGACTGGGAGCAAGGCACAGGAGTTCAGATCTGTCTGCAGGAGATCTACTACATAAGTAAAGAGCAAGATGAAATGTAAGTCTTTAAGGACAGCCTGCCCTAAGGAGCTGAGGTGACAAGGAGGGTGAGGGTCTGATGGTAAAGTATTGGAATCCTCTGGAGTTTTAGGAGTGGAGTCAGGTTCAGAGTGGAAGCAACAGCCAGCCTGGGTGAGGGTCCCGCCAAACGTATAGCCTGGGGCCTAACCTGCAGTTCAGTTGTTGGGTTGAGCACAGTTGCTATTATCTTTAAATAAAATACTTGTAGGCAGGTCCCTTTCATCACAGTCCCACCTGTTGTGTCACACCCACTCAGGTGTGTCCTCTGTAAGCCCAGGCTTGCTGTTTCTTCAGAGTTCTGAGTATCGCATAGCTGTCCAGGAGCAAGTGTGGTTCTTTGGCATAAGCTGCCAATCCTCATAGACTCACAAATATGAGTGTGGATAAATTCCAACTTGAAGTTATTTTGCAATAGGCTATGTCAACAAACCTTGGGTGTCGACTAGGTGTGGTCCTTTAGGAATCCACTCAATATTTTATGAAACTGGCTATTTATAAAGTTCAGACAGTCTCAAAATTAATGCAGGGAAAACAGGGTTTGTGATTTTCACCAACCATTTGAGTCTACAAACTACAACTGCCTTAATAACTATCTTTTTGAAAGTTTTTTTTAAAATTTGTTCTAATTAGTTATACTTGATAGTAGAATGCATTTTGACACATTGTACACAAATGGAGCACAATTTCTCATTCCTGTGGATGAACACGGTGCAGAGTCACACTGGTACTTTAATCATATAGGGTAATACTGTATGTCTCATTCCACCATTCTTCTCATCCCCACAGCCCTCTCCTCCCCTCACTCCTCTCTGTACAGTCCAAAGTTTTTGAAAGCTCTGAATGTCAAGAAACATCAGACTACACATGCCAAAGGTCTGACATTAGAAGTGTATGAATCTTATAAGCCCCTGCCCTTGCACAGGGAAAATTTTATGTCAACTCGTGGTGGTCAGAACAATGGCTACCCAAAGATGTCCACATACTGGTGTGTTGGTGAATATGTATCTTAGGCTATTTTCTGTTGCTATAACAGAATACCTGAGACTGGGTAATTTATAAAGAAAAGAGATTTATTTTGGTTCATAGTTTTAGACACTAAGAAGTCCAAGTTCAGGTGCCAGCATTTGCTTGGCTTCTAGTGAGGGTCTCATACCCTCACTTAACTCATGGCCAAAAGCAAAGGATTACATGGAGAGAGGAAACAGGACAGAGTTGAAGACAACAAATTTGCTTTTCAAAAAATCTGCTCTTGGAGTGACTGATCCATTCCGATGAGAGTGAGAAGTCAGCCACAGAAGAAATGCATTAATCCATTACTGAGGACTCTGCCCCCATGACCCAGACACTTCCAGGTTTAGCACATGAATTATTGGAGAACATACTCAAACTATAGCAGCAGTTCAGTTTCATGACAAAGGAGAATTAAATTTGCTGTTGGTTGACCTTGATGTGGGCATATTACCCTGGATTAGCCCAACATAATCACTGCTATAGTTTGGATTGTAAGGGTCTTCCACAGGTCCATGTGTTAAAGGTAGAGTTATGCTATTGGGAAGTGGTAGAGCCTTCAAGAGGTGGGGCCTAATGGAAGGCTCTAGGGTCATCAGAGGCATGTTATTAAAGTGGGTAGTGGGACTCAAAATGCTTCCTCTTTTTCTTTCTTGCCATGAGATGAGTGGTTTTGCTCTCTCACATGTTTCTGCCAAGTTGCCCACCATGATGTGCTTGCTCAAATCAATAAGACCAATCAGTCCTGGACTGAAACCTCCAAAGCTGTGAACCAAAATAACTTTCCTCTTTATACATTTATTTATCTCAGGTATTTTACTACAGCAACAGAAAACTAATACCTAAACGTAGAAGAGGGAGGCTAAAGGGAGAGAACCAGAGAGATGGCAAATTACCGGAGAAATTACCTGAGATCAGTAGCTGTCTGAGGTTACTACAAGTATTCATCCTGCCATTACTTCTTTGAAGACAGAGGAAGGGGGCTATGAGCCAAGAAAGGCAGGCAGCCTTTGGGAGCTGGAAAAGGCAAGAAAACAGATTCTTTCCTAGAGCCTCCCGAAGGAACATAATTTTACTGACATCTTAATTTTAGGCCAGTGAGACCCATTTTGGACTTCTACTCCCAGAACAATAAACTAAGAAATTAGTGTTGGCTTAAACCACTAAGTTTGTGGTGATTTGCTTCAGCAGCAGTAGGAAACAATGCACTCTTAGATGAGAACAGGGTGAATAAGAAATGATGAATCAGTGTGGCTCATCTACTGTCATCCATGCTGTTTTAAACCAAGTTTCACCATTTGATGTTTATAATTTGGCATTTGCAACATTCATCATTTTTGAAATGATGATTTATGGCTTGTTTGCAAAGGATATTGTTCATGAAACTCTCAGCTTCATAAACTAACCAAGTTTTATAGTAGCAAAAGCTAAGAGTTCTTTTTTTTTTTCAAATATTTTTTTTTGGTTGTAGATGGACACAGTACCTTTATTTTATTTATTTATTTATTTGTATGTGGTGCTGAGCATTGAACTCAGTACTTTATATGTGCGAGGCAAGCACTCTACCACTGAGCCACAACTCCAGCTCAAGTTAAGAGTTCTTAAGGCTGGCTCTCAATATCTTGAAAAACCATCCTAACCTAGCAACTGAGTACTGTTTCATTTGTCAGTTATGATCACGATCATAAAACATAGTAGCATATTTAAACAGAAATTCTTTTTTGGTTGATAGAGAACCAAATTAGAAATTACCTGAGATCAGTAGCTGTCTGAGGTTACTACAAGGACTCCAGACTGGTGAAGTAAAAAAGGATGTAAAATGAAGTCCTTTTACAGTTGTTCTTTTAATTAGTCTTCACAAAGGAAAAACACATCTGACACCTAATAATTTCTAAATTGGTGTGACAATGGGTTGCCATAATAGGATTACCAAACATATAGGAGGAGCTAATTACAAGGCATTTAATTTGGAAATCACAATCATCGCAAATGGTTTGTAGTTGGATTTTTTGGGTGTTCATCATTGGCAGGAGGAAAAATGAGCTCGTTTAGAATGAAGTTGTGTTTGAAGTTTCCAAGCTGTATTCTGGTTTTTAGTTGTGTGAGGAGAAAAATTCAGGTCCAGGTAATTGTTTTTCAAAAATGTACTAAGATGTGCCTCTATCAGGATGATCTGTTTTTTTTTTTTTGGGGGGGGGGGGGATTGAACTCAGGGGTACTTGACCACTGAGCCACATCCCCAGCCCTATTTTGTGTTTTATGTAGAGACAGGGTCTCACTGAGTTGCTTAGCGCCTCGCCGTTGCTGAGGCTGGCTTTGAACTCGCAATTCTCCTGACTCGGCCTCCCAAAGTGCTGGGATTATAGGCATGCACCACCGCGCCCAGCCTAGGATGATCTGGTTTTAACATTTTCTTTAGCCATGGCTAGATCTTGGTCCTTAACAATATGTGCCAAGGGCTAAGATATAAGTTAAGGGAAACATCAAGGTGGGAGGGAGAAAAGGGGAGAGGTGAGCAGGATCTGAACTGTGGTTAGACAAGGGAGAAAATTTAAGGAGGTGCTCATTCTCTGGAATATGACAAGCCATGCCTGCACCAGGCAGGACCTTAAGGGTGTTCCTTAAAAGTGAGGCTGAGTGCCTCCTTACTATTTGCTCCCAAGGCCTCACTTGCCCAGTAATCTCACCTGGAGATAAAGACTTGGCTGATAATGCTATAATGAGGGATGTAAGCCTGCCTTTAACTTCAAAGTCAGACTTTGTCCTAGGACTACTCATACATCCAAGACCACTCCTCTTTGGAAAACCCTGGACCATGAGAGAGAATTCACAGAAGGCTTAACCTAATATAGACCCAAATGATCCAGAATCGAACACCATACCTCCTATGAAGAATACCTTCTGAGCCCTGGTCACGGTTCAAGGGTCACCCTTCAGGAGTGCTGGACTCTACTGTTGGTTCCAGTTGAAATCATACCTTCCATGTGTAATAGAACTTCAGGGAACAGGGATTCATGCAGTCCTCCAATATACCTTTTGATTTCAGGAAAACTTTTTTTTTGTCATTTTACTTGACTTTGTTTCATACAAATAGAAACATTTCAAATTTCACAAAATCTGTACATTACTGGACATCGTGCCTTTGTTGTTTCTGCCTATTGTGCACAGGGTCATTTGCGTGAGATGCTAATACTACACGGTACAGATAATGTAGAATTTATTTGGAAAAGTACTCATAAGCAGCCACATAGCAGCATACACACAATTTCTCAAAATGTGCATCTAATAGCTTAGGTTAGGCATGGACGTCTGCAGGCCCCATAGTTATGGTTCTGGTATATGATGCTATATGTATTTACAGAGTCAGTGGTCAGGGACCATCCCTGTGATTATGTTACAGTGGAAGCTCTCTGGTTAGGAAAGTGGCCTTATTAGAAGAGGAAAGCCTCTGGAGTCCAGTAGCTGGTAACAGCCTATTTTCTTGCAGAGCTGAGCCAGCTTTCTGCTAAGCCAGCAAGAGAGGGAAAGAAATGGTTATCTGGAGCCGTCTAGATTTGCCTCTTGATAGCCACAGGTTTAACTGTTCTCGTTAACTGATTATAAGCTCTTTGGGAGGAGCTTTGTATCTTCCATGGTGTTCTGCCTGTGGTTGAATGTTTAGTACATACTTGTCAACTGAATAGTGAATTCAATCAATACTGAGTGCCTGCTGTATTTAAAAAAAAATCCACGTAGGCTTTTGTGGCAACTTGAAAACATGGGCCATGTCTCCATAATGGCAAACCCCATATTCTGGCAGAGAACAAATCACTACATAGGTTGAGGATGGCTGTTTATCCAAATATGGAAATTGGTATCACCCTTTTCCCCCAACCCTTTTCACTTCTGTTTCAAAACATTTGTTTCTTCCATGTTGAGAGGAGGTAAGACAGAAGACCTTTAGTTATAAGTGCATTGGAGTTTCCATTAACTTTCTCTTTAATGCCTTTCTAGTTGTGTGTAGGCAAAGCATGTGGAGGGAAGAAGTTTAGGGGTAAACTACAGTGTTAATTTCCAGAAATACTCCTTTTGTCTAGATTGGGTATTTCTAATAACAGTGGTAGCTATCATCCTTCTCCTTGTTATAGCTAAAATATCTTTGAACAATGACTGTGCTTGCCCTGTGCTGAGCTCTTATTTAGCCTCCAATCCTATGTGGCAGTTATCCCTTTTAGGGCATTCCCACCAGAGGTGTTTGTTTTATGGGTGTATTCCTTATACACCAGAGCTGCCACATGTAGGGATCCTGCTGAGAACCAGACAGGTTTTTCTTGTGTCTTCCCAGAGCCTCCCAAGCTGGCAGCCATCTTTTCAACTTTATGGTTTCATCCTTTCATAGGAGGGAGCTATTCTGGATACTTAACGGGTATGTGAGTGAAACTCAGCTTATGCTGAGTTCGGTTAACATTGTATTAGTGTGCCTGCATCTTGGCTGCCTTCTTATTGAAGAATCTGTGTGAAGAAATCTATATTTGACTTGTTGGTAAACAGTTTTTGTATAATCAGAAATAAACAAACATAATTTTAAATATATCTATTTAATTTTGAAACACTCAACAGCTTTCTAAGGAGAGTTGATGATTCGATACCAGAGTTTTCAATCTTAGGTACTTTTGACATTTTGGACCATCATTCTTTGTTGCGGGGGCCTGTCCTGTGCATTATAGGGCATTCTGCAGATCTCTGGCTTCTAACCACTAGATGTTAGTAAGTATCTCCCAGTCCTCTCCTCCACTGCCCAACTTGTAATAATGAAAAATATCTCTGGATACTGCCAAATATCTTGGGTGGGGACGAGGATTGCCTTTACGTGGGGAACTATATTCTAAGCTCATGGTCAAAAAGCCTTACCGTGCACCAAACCACATATCTAGTGCTTCCTCTTGTGGCTCTGCCAGTTGCAAGCATTTCCAAATCTTTGGCTTTCTGTGGTAGATATGAGTAATCACTAAGTGCTTTATAATCTTTAGATAAATAAAAATATGCACAATTTCTTATTTTGAACAATTTGTAATCAAGATAAAATTTTTTTAGTTGACTGTTTAAAAACTGATGATCGTCTTTTGTTGAATGTTTTTATTCCATGAGAGCTCTTTTTACTAATGGAAATCTTTTAAAATAGGCATAAGTAATTTCATGCTTTTATGCTCTTTCATTCTTTCAAGCCTTCATATGAATATAGAATAAACTGGTCCAATATATATCTTTCTTGATTTCTCATATATTTCTAATAATTTGCTTTTCTCTGTTACAAATAGAGAAGGTTATAACAAGAAATTATATAGAAAGGGGTGCTCAATCTCTCATTTTATGCTTTTAGGAGGATGTAAGGAATATAATCACATAAAGAGGCTGAAAATCTCAAGAAAGGACCTAGAAATAAGTAAACTAGCCAAAGATAAAAAAATTAACTGAGATTTTCTTTCTTTCTAAATTATCCAGTTTATATTTTTCAAAATATTTACCTTCCTTTCAAAATATTCATAAATCTTTTATATTGATTTTTTTTGCATCTTAATTTTTAAAAATGAGAAAAAATCTAAGATACCAGTCTATTTTCATTTAAAGCACACTCTAAGGACTATAAGGAAATTTGAGAAGATGCTGGGGCATGGGATTTTATATCCTGCTTCAGAAACTTAGTTCTGTGCCTTAAACCTTTGCTGTCTTGGTCAGGCAATGGATTCTTATTTCTGACTTAAACACATGCTACAGGGAAGGATGAATTTGTGGTTGGGTTTTTCCCACTCTGCTGTCACTGCAGAATGGCTGTTCCCCTGGTCAACAAATATATGAAAAAATGTTCAACATTTCTAGATATTAGAGAAATGCACATTAAAATTACACTGAGATTTACCTCACTCCAGTCAGAATGGCAATTATCAAGACTACAGGAAACAATAAATTGTTGGTGAGGATATGGGGAAAAGAGTACACTCATGCATTGCTGGTGGGACTGCAAATTGATGCAACTACTCTGGAAAGCAATATGGAGATTCCTCAAAGAACTAGGAATGGTGCCACCATTTGATCCAGTTATACCACTCCTTGGTTCATATCCAAAGGAGTTAAAATCAGCATACTACTGTGATGCAGCCACATCAATGTTTATAGACGCTCAATTTACAATAGCTAAGCTATAGAGCCAACCTAAGTGCCCTTCAACAGATGAAAAAATAAAGAAGATGGAATATTACTCAGCCATAAAGAAGAACAACTTTATGACATTTACCAGTAAATAGAAGGATCCGGAGACTTAATGCCAAGTGAAATAATCCAGTCCCCCAAAACCAAAGGTCAAATGGTCTCTCTGATATGTGGATGCTAACACAAAGATAGGCGGTGGTGGAGGGAAGAATAGAAGTTCGCTGGATTAGACAAAGGGGAATGAAGGGAAGGGAGGGAAATGGGAATAAGAAAGACAGTAAAAAGAATCTGACATAACTTTCTATGTATATATGTGAATGCACCACAGTGAATCTCAACATTGTGTACATCCGCAAGACTGACATCCTAATTAGAATAAGATATACTCCAGGTGTCATGTATAGCTAAAAAGAACAAAACAAAACAAATCAAAAGAAAGGCTGTTCCCTTGCTCTTGAGTTTGAGCCATTCACAATCTTAAAGCATATTATTTAAAAATTTCCCTTGGCTTCCTTCTCCAAATGAATCCATCCAGATTTCTTTGCCGAGATTTTCATAAACTCCTTCATCATCTGCAGCCCTCCCTCCCTTCCTCTGGGATCTTCACTTTCCTTTGAATGGCAGATCCCTGAAACCACAGGGCAGAGAGTGCCCCAAGTTACCTTGGAAGTTCTATAACTGGAGCACATGTTTAGGTATCCTGATTGGCTTTAAGCTGCTCTTCTACGTGAATAAGACCATCTCTTCTTTATCACTGGGCAAAAAGTTCAGCTTCTCTTTGCCTTATAAATACTCCCTGCATGATGTCTCCTTTCAAACTTCCCAAAGCACTCAAGTTCACCACCTCTCCCTAAATATACCACTCTATCTTATAAGGTCTGGCAACACAGAAATTAGCAGTAACTGAGCTCCTTATTTTCTCTGTGTGTGTGTGTTTTGTTTTTGTTTTTTATGCTCTGTACAGCTTGAAAGGCCCTTTGGCTGAAATCAGACTCTCTCCTGGTGCCTTTGTTCTTGCCCCCTCTGTCTTTCCTCCCCAGCCTCCCTGCCTAGGTTTTGACAGCAGCAGATGCCTGTGCCATCCTCACCTTCTCTTCCTGCAGTTTTTTCCTAACCCATGGCACCAAGCTATGTTTCGGGACAAAAGCCTCTTGAAGAAGATTTGAGAACTTTTGAACCACCAATGACCCCTTTGAAAAACTAACTCAGGATGCTCTTTATTGCTGGTTGTCTTATTTGCTATTATCTCTACTCTACCTCAGTTTCTTTTATTTAGAAACTGTGCATTGACCTGATTGAAATATTCTTAGCTCACATGAATTCACAGCAGCGCCAGCATTTGAAGCAGGACTTTACTTGTGGCATGATGCCTGGCTGAGAGCAGGAGAGGTTTGGTCCACCCATCACACCCGGGCTAAAGGACACTGCAGGACGGGCAGGAAGGTTTAATCAATCTTTGAAGTAGTTTTTCTTCTTTCAAATTAAGCCAGTATTTGATTTTTAAAGGCATATTCGAAATGCAATATAGTATCCTGAATTGACTCCTAGGACAGAAGAAGGACATGGGTAGGAAAACTGGTGAAATCTGATAAAGACTGAAGTTTTATTAATAACAATGTGCCAGCGTCGGCTTTTTACTTATGACAAATGCACTTTGTTAATGTAAGATGCTACCATTAGGAGAAACTGGGTGAAGAGCATATGGGAACTCTAGTATCTATGCAACTTTTCTATAAATCTGAAATTATTCCAAAATAAAAAGTTTATTTTAAGCAATAGTATATCTTTTTCTATAAAGCAATTTGAGTTACTCACCTGTATATGTTGATGGTCAATATATTAAGGACTTGATTCAGGGAAAAATATTAACATAAAGTGCAGCTTTAATATGCAGGAAATAATTATTGAGCCTATAGTTCCTTTATATCCTTAGTGAACATACCTAATCGTTAGTGTCCTTGCTTACGCTGTATCCACTGTTCTCTGCTAATTATAAATTATGTACTCATTTATGTTATTCTTCATTCAATAATCATTTATGAAACCAAGTATTAAGCTTAACCCTGAGGGGGTAAGAGATGAATAAAACATGGTTCCCACCCTCAAAGGGCATATGGGCTCTGAGGAATAAACATACAGAAAGGTACCTAATAAATACTGTAAGTGCAGTGATAAGACGTGGACACAGCAGTTTTAGTGGAAACGAAGCAAGCCTGAGGGATTATCACAAAAGTATCCTGAAGATGACTCACGTCTTCTTCCAGGATGAGTAGGAGTTAGGACGGAAGTACGGAAGAGACACGTCAGTAGGAGTCTACTGTACACGGAGCGATTGGCAACTAGGGAGCTACAAGCCTTTTGGCACAGCATGAGCAAAGACTGGAAGGGGCAGAGAGTGGAATGAGATGAAGCTGGGAAGATGGGAACCTGTCTTAGGGCCATCAGGGACAAGGCCGAGGTTCCACCCTTTACACCATAATCAGCTGGAAATAGGACAGCAAAGAAGAAGGCAGAGCATTTCATCATCCGTTTGTTTCCCATTAATTACAATGGCTCGGGTGTTTCCTAAAGTATGGCTTACTCCCAAGGAGATGTTCATGCAGTGAAAGGAGTTTCTGAGCCAGGCTTGGTGGCTCAAGCCTGTAATCCCAGCACTTTGGGAGGCTGAGACAGGAGAATCCTCAGTTCAAAGCCAGCCTTAGCAACAGCGAGGCACTAAGCAACTCAGTGAGACCCTGTCTCTCCATAAAACACAAAATAGGGCTGGGGATGTAGCTCAGTGGTCGAGTGCCCCTGAGTTCAATCTCCAGTACCAAAAAAAAAAAAAAAAAAAGAAAGGAGTTTCTGGCTTTATGGATAGCTGTTGGGCTCTTAGCTTTTGCCCTAGTAGCTGAGAACAGCTACTGGATTTCTTTTTAGAGTTTATTTAAGTAGTAAGGTCAATAATGATTTCTATGTAAATCCTAATGTAGAAGACAATAATTTTCTCACCCTTGCAAAAGAGTGAAAATAAATCTTTTGCTTTTATTCATAGGGCAACCAATCCTGAAATGCTTTCTATTTTTAAAAACCCTTGTGATGAAACATGAGAAGTTCTTACCTAAATGACTGATGATTTTCTTTTTAAAAAATGTTCTCACATTGTTGATCATGCTTGAATTGGGGCTAAGAATAAAAGTGCATCTGAATAATTTTTACTGATGCAGAGTCCTCAATTTTGGAGAAAATTATTTTTGCAATTTGAATCTGTTACAATTTCTGGAGGCTACTAAGTAGGTAGAAGATAGAATGAGTGTGTGTGTGTGTGTGTGTGTGTGTGTGTGTGCGCGCGCACGCTGGTACACACCCATGCATGGAAAGACAGGATGAGGTAGATGCTTTCACAGAACTAGATGGAAACACTGGTATTGTTTAGAACAAACTTATTTAAGGGTGATCTGGCTATCTCAGGGTTTTCTATTGCATTGAACATGAACTTGATGAAGTAGTTTGAGTATTCTTTCAGTTCTGTGAACAGTTTCATTAGATTACTTCATACAGTAAATGACATGTCCCTATTTCCAATCAGGGAGTGCTTGAAATCTAGTTCTCCTTGCTCTAGCCTCTCTGGTTGGTTTCTCCTGATCTCAAGACTACTTGGTAATCTTTCCCTGCTAAGCCTACTATCAAGGATGTTGTAAAGAATAACCACTTGTTAGCTAAAGACCCTGCCTGTATATCGTACAATTGATGGGCAGGAGTAAATCAGCTAAACCTGACCTGTACTCTATGCTACAAGGTCTAAAATATATTTGTGGCTTTTCTGTCATATTATCATTTTTTTTTTTTTTTTAGTTTTGAATTTTTTCATTTAACATTTTTTATTGGTGCATTATAGTTGTACATAATGATAGGATTTATTGCTATGTATTTGTTCATGGATACACACATTGTCATTTTCTTTAAGACCCTGAATTAAAGAGAGCATTGTCTTCTCAAAATTTGCAAATACATGGCTTTGATGATCAGTAATCCCCTTCTTAAGATTATGAATTGAGCCAGGCATGGTGGCACATGCCTGTAATACCAATGGCTCAGGAGGCTGAGCCCTGCTTATCATGAGTTCAAAGGCAGCCTCAGCAACTTAGGTAGGCCCTAAGCAATTCAGTGAGACCCTGTCTCTAAATAAAATACAAAAAGGGGGGGGGCGGGGCCGGGGATGTGGCTCAGTGGTTAAGTGCCCCTGGGTTCAATCTCCAGTACACCCTCGTCAAAGAAAAGATTATGAATTGTTCTTCTATGCTACAGAGAAAGTTGCATTTTTAGTTTGAAAGATGAATGTGCACATGGAAGATATGCTTTAGGTGGAAGTAATACACACTTCGTATTTTCTGTAGCACATGAAAAACTGTAAATAGAAAATAAAGTATATTAACACGTGGAGTGACAGTGGGTGGCAAGCTACTGACTAGTGAGAACCTCAATTCTGGGGGAAGAAAATGACAATTATAGGTGTCCTAGGCCTGGTGCTAAGCTTTCTGTTTTCCCCTTCTTTAAAGAATTGGTTGAGTGTTTTAGGTTCATCTGCAGACCTATATTACACTTAAGAGTCTGGTTGGCATGTGCTTGAACCATGCTGAGAGGCTGACAGCCAAAATGAGCTGGACCTTGTTCATGCTTCATTATTTGATTGCAGACTATGGGAGAAATGATAGCATTCTGCTGCTTCTTTTTAGAGAAATCTGCTTTACATTTGAGAGAGTTTTATTGCCAGATAGTACGTAGGTTTCAAGTGCAGCTCCTCTCTTTCTACACAGCTAGTAATCCTGGAAGCCAAAGAAACATATTTACTTTCATTTCTGTCTTTAAGTTATTTCTGTCACTGTCTTTTTGAGTATGTTAGAGTTCACTGACTTATGGGATATGTCTGGGAATTTCTCCCCATCTGGTTAGTAAAAGAAAGCAGGAGCTTGACTAATATCACCTTTATTATGACAATAATCAAAACTGGACTTAGCATAGTTGTAGTGTTTGTAAATTACACAGTTGTTATTCAATAACGGGAGAGGTCATTACTCAATTTTGATCAGCTGAGGAATAACAGTGGCTCCATTTCAGCAGATAAATACTGAGGATTTGAATCTTTAGTAAAATGACAGCTGGAGGAATTCCCAGCTGCACATGTAACTGGAAGTGCTTAACTACCCAATTAATTATGAATGGATGGATTCAGTGAAACATAACATTCAATCTGCTTGTACAGTGGTAGTTTTGAAAAATTGGAGGCAAGTATTTTTCTCTAGTGAATGTAACTCTGAGTGGCTTGTAAAATGCCATACCTTCTCAGGAGTAATGCAAAGAAATGCTTATCCCTTCTTCTTTGTCTTTCTCCTATTCTCCTAAAAATAGTTGTTATATCCCTACCATGTGCCAATCCCACGTTGAGGAATGAAAGATGAAAAAGATACACTACCTGCCCTTGAGTACTTATTGTCAGAAAGGTGAAACAGTGCAGGTGATGCACCATTTGTTTTTTTTTTTTTTAAATTTTAATTTTTATTTATTTTTCTCAAAAGTTGCATTTAAATATATGTTATCAAACATAACAGAAAAAAAAACAAATTTTCAGAAGCTGTACACACTATTCACTGAAAATATTTGTTGAGCCAAATAGAAAAAAAAATTATTACAATCATAATTTTTCTAACTTTGCACAAAATTATAAGCAGATTACATTCTTCATATTAAACATCTTTATATACACTTTCAATGAACAGTATATATATATATATTTATATATATTTTTTATCAACCATCTTTACTATACCCATTCCCCTTTCCTGCCCCCCACCTCCCCCATGTCGTGTCCAGTGTTTCTCTATTTCTCTTATGTTTCCCATTCCCACCTCCCTTATTTATCAGCATCCTCTAATCAGAGAGACCATTCGGCATTTGGTTTTTTGGGATTGGCTTACTTCACTTAGCATAATGCTTTCCAGTTCCATCCATTTGCCTGCAAATGCCATAATTTTATTCTCTTTTATTGCTGAATAATATTCCATTGTGTATATGTACCACAGTTTCTTTATCCATTCATCTATTGAAGGACATCTGGGTTGCTTCCACA
>PVHX01007960.1:0-86974 GCA_004024805.1 Geosciurus inauris
CTTGTAGCATTTCTAATGTACAAATACAGGTTTTTGTCCTTCAGTTGTTTTTCACAATGTGTGAGGACAGCAGTTAATTCAGTGCAAATACAAATGTTTAAGCCGGAATTTCTCTCTAGAGAGAAAATTGTTCATTGGCCATAAAGATATTGTTACAACTAGATACTTTAAGAACAGGTGTACTATTTTATCTTTTATTCATCCTAATGTATTTCCATTCCCTTAGAATGTATAATATGCATTTAGGGAGATATGTGTAATAATAATGGGGTTAAGGACTACTAATTATGGAACATGGGTTGTGCCAGCATTGTATTCCTATGGACTTTTTCATAATTCTTATATCATGACTGTGAGTTAGGCTTAATTATTATGATGATTTTACAAATGATTAAATTATAGGGTAGAAAGTGGAAATAACAACTACTAAGTGATGAGGTAATTAGTCTAATCCCAAATCCCACATGGTGTCCCTGAGCTTTCTCCTAACTATCAAGCATGACCACCCTTCCACCAGTAATTTCCATTTTTTGATGAGTCCCTACACATAACTAAGGAACTGTTTATCTCCTTAGATTCATTATACTTCAAACAAATTATTAGGCTAGACTGAGAACATAGGGATAAAGCAGAACTGCTTTTAAAACCATTCAGGTAGCCCATCAGTACTCTCTAACTAAATGTATCTTATTAATACATTAAAACTATTATTAGTTTATTGAAGGAAATGGTCAGTGTAGTATTCCGTTTGTGGTATACTGGATAATATCAAAGACTATCCACTAGACAGGAATGAGCTATCCTTATCATGCTTATTTTTATTAAAATTACACTTTCTAATTCTTGAGTAAAACCAGTAAAAAAAAGTCCTATACTTTTAGATGTTGGTTTGGAGTAATTAATGAATGAGTGCTTCTAAAAATTACCTTCCAAGTTTCCATGAAAATAAAGTTACAAAGAACAATAGGATTAAAAAAAATAGTTTAAACCTAAATCTTTGGGAATAATTAAAGCTGTATTCAGAGGAATTTTCAAAATAAAATTTTATGATTAAAAATACATATGAGATATACAATAAGTAGAATAAATACAGCAAAATAAACCAAGAGAAGTTTAGTGGAATTTAGCTTAACAGAAAAATGAAGCAAGCATAAAATTGATTAAAACATCACTTTTCTTTACAATGAATATATTCATAAAAGGAAAATTAAAAAGAAGTATGGAGATTGGGGATTTATATAAGGAGTCATGAAAATTTATGAAAAATGTATTTATGGAAAATTAATAATTGCATTAAATAATATCAAATTTAAATAAAAGGCAAATTTTAAAAACCATTTTTAATATAAAATTATTTACAAAGTTGACCTCCAGAGTTCTGAAAATCTAAATAGGGAACCATTAAAAGGACTGGAAATTCAGTAGCACATGCTTCACGATTGAGTCTCATCAGAATTTTAATAAAAGATAAACATTTTATAATTTAAACAAGTACAGAATAATATGTCAATATTATTATCAATATCTTTATAATGAAACAAAAGCAATGGCATTTTTTTACATTTTTTTTTGTAACTATTCAATGGAAGGACTACGAGTGAGAGAAATTACATACATGCCACCTTAAAAAGTCAGCCAATGATGAGAAATGATAAGTGCAGTGCTAAAGCAAAGCAAACTAAAACAATCATATAACTAAAATAAACCCTTAAAATTGACTATGAGAGGCTTATGAACCCAACATCCTTCTTTTTTAATATCCTTAGCCATGAGTTTTGGGATAAATGTCTAATATTGTCTACTTTTATTTTTCATTTTGAGTGAAAGTAAACAGGATACTACACAATAATTTATCTTAATTGCAGTGGAAATCCCCAGATGGAGCTTACATTGGGTTCATTTTAAGGTTTCTAATCTGTCTAAACTTGTCTGGTTTGCAGGACTGCTGCATGTCACTAGAGGTCAACTTGTTCAGGGCTGATATGCTTTCTGGGAAAAGAATCCATTCCAAGGAAGATGGAGCCTTTAGGTTTGAGGAAAGGATGATTCTGAATGCTGTGTATTATAGAAAATTTCTTTCACTTTTGTCCAGCCTAGGCTCCCTAGACAATTTACCATATGCTAGAGAGGAAGACTGTACAAGGCACACCAGAAACTGAATGAGAATAAAATCTCTGCAAAACACTGCAGAAAAGGACATGATGAATTTGAGTCCCCATCACAGAGCTCACTAAGAGTGTAGTTAAAGGATTCTGTTCTTCTATGAGAGAATAGAGCCTAATATCAACAATAATAATGTCGGAGCCACTGATTCTGTGCCATCAGAAACCTTAGCGACAGAAAATAGCAGAGCAGGAAATCAGTAATTGCCTTGTAGTTAAGAACATGAGGGTCCTATTACACATTTAAGAGAATGCAAAAATAAAAATAAGTGAGTTGGAAGAGGAGTGGGCTACAGAAATTGTGAAGCAACCAGTGCATAGTTGAGTTCACAGAAATGGCTGCTTGCTCTTCACTTGAACCATGATTCTTTCATGGCAAGAGAGACTGCTAGTTACAGAAGCTACAATGTTGAGTCAAAACGTCTGTTATGAATAATTTTATCCCAAGCCCAATTTAGCCTAGAAAATATGAGTGGTGAATAATTTGGATTATCAAAATTAAGATCTTTGTTTTCTGTTCTTCAGCTCAATTTGATCTTCATTTGTCAAGCAGTCACTATGTGAAACGTCATAGCACTGCATTATTATCGCATATTGAGTTTCCTGAAAATAGCCTCTAAGGTGGTTAACATGTAAAATGGCATAAGGAGTGCTATGGGGATCAACGCATGCAAAAGGGAAGTGAAACACACAGGATCAGGAAGAGACAGAAGTCGTGCTGCCATAGAGACCCAGTGACAGCCTTTGCTAATTACATGGAGGTCTGGACCTAGAAAGATTCTTTAGAATTTTCCTGAGATAGTCAGATCTTTATATTCTGCACCACTGGCTGTGGACAAAGCAGAGAAAGGGTGTGCCCTTAGGTATGGGACCAGCTGGAGCTGCGTCAGTTCCTGAAGAGACTGGAATCTACTGTTGACAAATCTTGCTAAAGCTGGAACCAATATCTCTTTCATGGAAGGGGTTTCTGTACCACACATTGCAGTGGACACCAATGTGGGTTTTGGTCCTGATTACTTGGTCTAAAAATGGCACATTTTAAGTAGCTTGATGGAAAGAAATCATGATTCTCATTCCGTCACCAACTGCTTAACAAATTCCATGGATAAAATCATTTTGAATAGTGCTAACAAGGTTTCAGACAAGTTTATGAAAAAATACCAATGTTAACTGACAATAGTTAAGCACCAGCACTGACTCATTTAACTCAGAACTGCATCGGTGTATGGTACCTTTTCATTTCCCAGATCTAGAGAGTCAGACACTGGGAACTTACAGACCCAATATTGAACCTTTTCCCAGGCTCCTTGTTAGAACAAAGACAGACCCTGTGGTGAATCCAAAGATGAATGAGACACAGGCCCTGATGTTGAGATCTTTCATTTTAGTAGAACAAATGAAAATGTTACATATCAAAAACTAGGCCTAATGAGGTTAGTATAATATAAAGTTGGATTAAAGGAGAAAGAACCAAAAGGGCTCAACTAGGAACACAGCAATATAAATCAAGTCATCTTTGTAATTTCAACCAAAATGTTAGTGTTTGAAAATTAGAGTTTTGTTAACCCTCACCAGCACCACCCTTCAAAAAACTAGTCAAATGAATGGTTCTTAATCTCTGCATTAACTACTGGTATGAGCAGATTTTTAGTATCAATAAACTACATTGTGCAAAACTGGTTACTCCAGTGCATACTCAAGGAAGTTTAGTCTTTTTTCTGTTTTCTGTCTGTTGTACAAATGGGGAGAATGCATGAAATACAAATTAAGGAGTAGATCATGTTCAAATGGACTCTGAAGAATAAAATAGCTCTTCCTTTTATAATACTCAAGGTGAATTTAGTCAAATATCCAAAAATTGCAGGTCTAGTCAGTCAACTCACGGAGTCATTTGATAATTGTCACTTGATCTGCGGCACACTCTAGGAAAATTGTGTCTAAGAGATATGGATCAGGTTGTCTTCAAAATGCTCCTTTCCCAGTAATAATATTTCCAGGTGCATACCAAATACATTTTAAAATACCAATTTCTATAGTTAGTAATATGTAATACTAACAATAATATTAAATGGAAACATATTTTTATAAGTTCCTCTTAAATAGTCACTGGCTGAATATAATTTTCATGCTTTTAGTAGGCAATTAAGAAGTCTGTGCCATCAATTATTAATCCCCATTAAAAGGAATCAAACATGTAATTAAAGTCTCTTGTAGTAATGTTTAATGGATATGAAATTTTATTAGAATATGATCACTACAGGGTATTCAGTCTGTATAGATTAGGTATATCAGCAATTACATTAAATATTAAAATAAAGAAAATAGATAAAACAAATATTAGATAATACCCTCAACAACTATGAAGATAAATTACTGAATAAATTATGATTAATTGAACTCCACTAATCCCCAAATGTTTGCCATACTTGGATGAAGAAGGGGAGGTTAATTCTAAATTTGATTTTATCAGCAAGAATGAGATAAAATTTGTAGAAAAGTTGTGATTTGGTCTTTTGTGAAAACTACAGGAAGGCAAAGTAAAATGAAGTTTTCATTTTAAAAATGTAGTGCTTAAGGGCCCATAAAAGGAAGCTATTGAACAGATGGATCAGTAAAGTGTATTGTTAAGGCAGAGGCCTAATGACTCAATTCTTTGAAAATGACCACAGAGGAGTTCAAAATTTAGAGTTCTGCACCTGAAAATTAGTTTTAAGAGACAGACCAAAGAAGAAATGGAAGAAACAGTAATTTGGAATGGAAAAGGCATTTAAATGTTGGAATTTCCTCTTTTCCTGAGAGTTGAACTCACTGAATATATTTTTAAAATTATTTATTATTAAAACTTTGAATAGTAAATGTTAATAGTAAATACAAAATACATAAAATAATGCCTTTTTAAAGTTCTTTGTGATTATTTTATGAGATGAATATTGTATGAGAAATCTTAGGTCAGCATAACTTAACCCAGGATGAAAGAATAAATACATGAATATATAGATTGGAAAAACAAAAGAAAAAGAAAAATCCATAGAACTTCCTACTCCTAGAAATGAGTAGAAAATTTGACATTAGCAATGTAATGAAATACAATGGAAGCCAAAATAATTGTATAATATGTTGAATATGAGTTGATTGCATTTGATTCAATAACTTTAATGCCCTTTATGTATTAATTGGATTTTTCTCTAAAATCATGTTAATATTATTTCTGAAATGTTAATAGAAGTTCCACTCTATATTCAATTCTATTAATAGAATCTCTTTCATTAAGTCTCATAAAGTCGAATACTTTTCAGCTTTTCTTGTTTGTTTCATCAACACATCTATACCTTTAGTCAGTATGAAGTAAACAGGCAAGAAATAAATAAATAAAACCTGTCAATTCATTTCTGTTGCTCATTAAACATCTGCTCATTAGCCACCTCCCGGTTAATGAGTACTTACAATCTAAATGGCAACCCATTAGCAAAACTAGTTTTGTTTACAAGCATATTTTCTATCTTTTGAATAAATTCCATTTTAAAGATATGTTTTTAGCCAAAATGCACTTAATTATATGGAATAAATGACAGAATAATTTCAAGTATTATCTTAAGTAACCCAGTAAAAATATCCCTTTCTTTAATGTATTTTCACTATAATCTTTTTCATTTAAAGCAAATCTTGTAAAAATATTTCATTAATAATTGCATTGCTTCTTTATTTTATATAAATTAAGTGATATCACAAAATATTTTCTGAGAAAGTATATAAGTGCTTTCATAAAGAAGCAGTAAATGTGCAGGCAGAGTCTCCTATTTAAATGGTATGGAGGTAGTTGTACATGTCTTAGCAGCAAATACTATCTTTATTCTGCTGGAGATAAACAATACAATTAAGAAAATACATAAATAGAAGAAAATTTTAAAAACTACCACCTATTATTATTGTGCTGGGTATTTTCTATCTTGTTTTCCCTCATTCTCTCTTTTTTTGTAAATCAGCAGAAATCAGAGTTCAGTTTCTTATCACTTATTTATATTTTTTTAAATGAAAAAAAAAATTGGATCTGGGCATGGTGGCACACACCTGTAATCCCAGCACTTTGGGAGGCTAAGACAAGATAATTGCCAGATCAAAGCCAGCCTCAGCAATGGCGAAGCACTGAGCAACTCAGTGAGAACCTGTCTCTAAAGAAAACACAAAATAGGGCTGGGTATGTGGTTCAGTCGTCCAATACCCCTGAGTTCAATCCCTGGTACCAAAAAATGAAAGAAAAAAAAATTAGAGTACAGTTTCCTGAACTGCAATATGAAGGCAATCATGTAACTGAGAATTGAGCTACAAAGGCTTTTTAAGGCTAATAATAATCCTGTACCAAAAGGTGCAGCAGAAGAGTTGCAAAAGAAAAGTACATAAACAGTTCGGAATATGAAATAAATAAAGGGTTCATTTTAAAATCTGTTCAAATCTGTCTATTATTATAGAGTTAGATTGACCAATCTCTAAATAACTTTCTAATTTCATAATCTTAATTCCACTACATAATCCCTGCCTATGTGTGTTATTACTTGAGAAAATATGAAAATATTTCAAAGGATTCCAATGGGATTCAATGAATGAAAACTGACATAGTCATTTAACCAGTTAAGAATTATCATTTTGCCCACACTTCTCTACTTATCCACAACATAAACTTCTGTTCAATGCTAGGCACAAATTGTGATATACCAGATCTGTAGAATTTCTGTACTTACCATTTTATGACTAACAAAATATCAACCAAGGTTTTAACCAAAATTTCTTCCCTCTCTTCCAGTCTACATTTGTGACATACACATATTAATGCCATACCCTACAGGCTGAACATCCTTTACCTGAAAATCCAAACTCTGAAATACTCAAAAATGAAAGATTTGAGAACAATTTGAAATCTGAAACATTCCTAATTTGAAGCTCTTTGGATAAGGGGGTCCTCAATTTCATTTCCTGAAGACTTTCTCAGGCACTAAGTCAAGCTCACAAATCTATGCTGTATGTACTTTGTAAACAACTTAAAAAGTTCACATATTTACAGCAACATCATTCTGCTTCAGCTACTTCAAGGACTTCATAATAAAACATTCTCACCCAGTTTCAAGTATTACCATGAGATTTTATACAGTGAAACAAGGAAGGTGAGAAGCACATAGAATGCTGTAGCGTTTCCATAATGGACTATCCCTTTAGTTTAATGCTGCAATACAGAACAACGCCACAAAAGCTCAAAAAGGTAGAAATGGTCTTCTGGATCCACAGGCTCATGCCACCACACATTCAATCAAACTCAGATTTAAAAATATTCTTAAAAATTTTATACGTACTTCATTATATAGAGGCATTTTCTTCTCAGTATTCCTTAAACAATATAGTATAACAACTATTAACATAGCATTAGCATTGTACTAAGTATTACAAGTTGTCCAGAGATTAAATTATACAGGAGGATGTGGGTAGGCTTTTTGCAAATACAAGGCCATTTTACATGAGAGATTTGTACATACTCAGATATTTGTATCCTTGGAGTGTCCTGGAATAAGTTATGCTTAAATACTGAGGGATGAATGAAATACATGATTTTGATATATGATCATCAAAAATCATATATTTAAGTAACACTGTATTCAGAGAGACAGAGGGAGAAGAATTAGGATGCTACCACTGAAACTGTCAGCAAGGCGTCTACCATGTAAGCAAGTGAGTTAAACACCTTCTCTGGGCCAGAGCTTAGTGGGCCCTCAATAATGAAAAGATATCAGTCTCTTCAACATGAAAATGAAGATTCAGATAGGATATCTGCTATAGTTTTTTTTCTTCTTCTTTCTAAAATTCTATAACCCTATAAAAATGTACATGGCTGGCAGCTGTTCGCTGGGTAAGAAGAGTAAATAACTTTGTGCTATGACAGGAATTAAAATGGAGGGCTGTAGAGAGAATTATGACATGCTAGCAAAGGTTGCCCTTAACTGTAATAACTGGCAATGTGTATCCTCCTCACCGGTATGAAATATCTGCAGCTACTCATCACAGAGTCCTCTCTCTGGGAAGCTGTCAGAATAAAAAACACTCCTAACTGTTTTGAAATATAATAACTCTAGTTAATATGCTTCCCTGATCTGACAAGTACTGATTTATGATGTTAACTGAGGATTAGGTATCAACAAGCAATCCTAACATTTAGTGCCGCACTTGAGAGAGAATCACATCAGTGACCCTCTGGCAACTTCAGTGATTTGCATATGTCTATGGTACAAAAGTTATGGGAGTGCTGGGAAAATGTTCTCATTTTAATTTTTAATGTTTTCACACCTCAAAAATCAAAATGATTACTCAAATATTCATTTGCATATGCATACATTTGAATATAGCCCTGTTCTTTTCCCTTGAAATTGCATTATTTTTTTTTAGCAAAGCTTGGGGTTCCATCAGAAAAAGATATCCCTATTAATCCACTGTTGTCAAAGAGAACATTTATAACAATGTACTACCTGCATCTAGGTCTTAATTAACTGCCACATTATGATCTCTAAAGAATGAGTGACAGAAACATATTTCGCTATGGAGAAGATTAATGGAAGAAATAAGCCTCATATTTATGAGGTCTCAGTTTCTCTGATCAAGAAATGAATCTGTTAGTGATTTTGGAAAGGTGATTACTCTGGTTAAGATATGAGGATGATACTTACTGAAATAAGGCCTTCCTGCAGAAGAAAGAGATTCTGCCAGGTCAGAGCGTTCCTTCTGCAGAGCCATCCTGATTGAAACTTGGTGAGAATGAACTGTGCATTCAGTGTACAGAGGAAATGGAATCAAGTTAATGCGGGAATTTTCAGAAGTGACAGAAAAATCAAGATCTACATTTCCTTAGAAACAGGCAATTTGGATTTTTATTTCCTTTATAAGACCAAAACTTTAAAATATCTAATTAATGTATGAATTTTATATAAATATTTTAGCTGAAATAATATTTATGTGGAGCAATACCTATTTGGGGGATAAATGATTAACTGAGAATAATGTTTAGCATTCTTATTGGACTTCTTCTTACACTCTATATTCTCAGTAGAAATCAATCTTCGCAGCTATTAAAACAAAGTTAGATGTGGATCACACCAGGTGGTAATCTAGCAATAAAAGCAAAAAAATTCTCAAGAGAACATGAAAAAGAAACAACCCAAAATAAACCGTAAAGGAAGATTATCTCTAACATTTCTTCATTCCATTTTTCATAATCTCATGAGCAAGCAGAATATTTCATTTAATAAGATATTGTAAGGTAAAATAATGATACTATCTACATCAATATGTCTTCAAAATGAGTATTCTACTTGTCTAACATAAAAGATTTTGCTATAAAAATATTGGAATGTTCAGAACATCACATTAGTTTACTATATATTTTCCACTATTAAACAATTAAACATAAAATATCAACTTCAAGTATGTGATATACAAAGAACTTATGTCAAAATAAATTAATTCTGTCAAGACAATATTACTTTCTCCTATCCTGCCCAGGTTTAAGTTTGAATATTTAATTAACAAAATCGAAATTTCAATAATATCTCCCTAGTTTGCTGGTAGGCTTTGGTTTATAGAAATTATGAAGCCTGAACAATTAGTCTTAGTCTACAAATTAACAAACTAGTGCTTATTTGTAGTCTCTTATTGAACATGTAGCCTAACATAGAAATTATAAATACTATGAATGCCTGACAATTTTTATTATTAAAAATTATATAGAACATGGGCTGGGATTGTAGCTCAGTGGTAGAGCGCTTGCCTCACATGTGGAAGGCACTGGGTTCGATCCTCAGCACCACATATAAAAAAATGAATAAATAAAGGTCAATCAACAGCTAAAAATTTTTTTTAAAAAAATTATATAGAACAGAAACAATTGTGAATAATGAATTCTAAATCATTCAGTCTCACTTTCTGATTTTGAACAGTTTAAATGTCATCCATAAAGTCATTTGTCCTCTTGGAAATCCTTAACTGAATCATTAGCTTTTTGTAGAACAACAGCCTATAATTTAGCTGGAAAACATGAGCCTCTTGTATTACATTATATTTCATAATAAATATCATTCCATATATAAAAAAGATATGAAAATTTTTCTGATAACATGACTTTCAGTCACTTCCTACTTATTGTCCCAAGTGCCTAGAAACAATGTTTTGCATATTATAAATCTTTTAAGAAAAATAAAATGTGTACTTCTAGAAATTAAACTTCCTTACCACAAACAAAGCAGAACAGCCCCTTGCCAAGGTGAGTGGATACATTTCTAAATACATTTAATGAAAAAGGGAGATTTGGATCACACAAAAGTACTGATGAGCTTGTTCTCAGCTACCAATAATCATTTTGCTTTATTAGAGAAAGTGATAATTCTCAATCTGGTTATTCTATTGTTTGGGTAAATCGATGCATAAGATAATATTTTCTCATAGTCTCTCAGTGAACTGTAATTATATTCCTGTTTTCAAAAAAGGACTAAAAGCTAATCCATTTTTTGGAATCAAGGCAAATGAAGAATAGAGACATATTTACAATAGTCAAAACATATTTTTCTTTTCCAATTGAAGTAATATAGACATTAGTATTACTTTGCTGATGGTTCTTCTGACAATTACGATAACATTTGCTAGAGCTTATGTGTAGCCACTCTGTAATTTACAGACTAATTCCAGTGGTTTTAGAGAAGAAGTAATCGTTAGTCTACATCACAAAGGAAATCTTACAGCAAAGTAACTTTAAAATTTTTAAATAGCCATTTTAAATATTAGGTTTCAGGGAAAAAAACCTTGTAACTTAATTTTCTTACTAATAAATTAAAATATTTTTACCTCTGTAGTTTCATTTCTACTTTCATCAACACTGGTATATTGCATGCTGCCACCAGATGGAGATCAATTCCTAGGGAAAGACTATCCCTGGAGTTTTTCAGAAAAGAACCAACAAATGCTAGATACTACTCATGAATTTGTGTGTTCACCATTGGTCTAGTATGACATCAAAAACAGTGCTTGACAATTTCTGATTGGATTAAAACTCTACTGCAACAAGATTAAAACCAAAGGTCGTTTACCTTAGTGTTCATCTATGAAGCTTGTTCTGTGTTAAGATCTCTGTGCAAAAATTTGAAAAAGGAAGGAAGAAAATCTACTTGAGTCAGAGAAAGTTTATAAGAAAACATTCAGCTGGAACTTTTACAAATGAAAAAATTGTGTGTGTGTGTGTGTGTGTGTGTGTGTGAGTTTGAGTGTGTGCGTGTATGCTTATTTCTAAACAAAGTGGGGGAGAAAGGTTTTTAAATAGTTTAAGGTAATTTTCAGATGACTTAAAGTTTATATAAGAGCAATAAATGTGGCTCTAGCTTGCTTGCCATCCAATGCCATCATCGCCATCTTGCATACCCAAGACCAACATGAAAGCTTTTAAGACAGATTCCCTCTTCCAAAATCAAGACAAAACAATGTAGATCACATCAACAGACAACTCTTTACTGAAAATTACTGTGGAACATAAATGGACCTGCACAAGGAATTAAAGTCAGAAGGCCCAGAAATCTGTCTTAGACGTGGGAGGTGCTTGGGCATGGGTGTGGTCTCATTCTGAAACCCAGTCATGAGGTGCTAGGCAAAGCTTTGCTACTAATTAGCTGTGTGACTCAAGGATTTACTAAAACTTTTCATGTCTCAATGGATGTCATTTCATTTGGTACAATTAATATGTCATCTACTCACTAAAATTATTCTAACAGGTTATAATGAACTCAATATAACACGGCAAATTCTAAATTTAAGATGGCAGAAAAAATAAATAGTAAAACTCACAATACATGTTAGTTATCAGGCCTCAACAGTTGTAATGACTTTAAATTAGATTTAAAAATTTTAGTTCTATTACCTTCAAGATTATTACAAAAGTAAAATGAATACATTTTGGCAAGTTTTCCAAAAAGATAAAGATCTATGTAGTTCAAAGTATTTCTTAATGTGGATGTTCTCTCATTCCATAGAACAGGAGGCAGAGAAAAAGAAAAACTTCCTCTGTTTACTGTAGTCTTTGTCATTTTCTTTAGTTTGTCAAATTCTCAAGTATACTAACATTTGTCAATTAAAATGTTGTAATGAATTCCTTGCCATTCACTGCTGTACATTCCACTATGTCTTTTATTTCTACAATATCTAACTTGTAAACAATATTATTTGCTGAATTTAAATGATATCACTCATATTAATCAAGTAATGTGGGATTGTTCTTTTAAGAATTGTTTACAGAAGGCAGTGATACATTCTTAAATGCATCTCCTCTAATTACTCCTTCTGAATAGCAGCACATTGACAAGTGTTGGTTAGGAAAGTATACCTGTGCTAGGGGGAAGGATGCCTCCCCCCCGAATATGTCCTCTCCCAAATCCCTAGAACCTGTAGTATTGTCTTACATAGTAAAAAAGTCGTTGTAGAACTAACTAGGATAGGACTTTAAAGATGAGGAGATTATTATGAGTCATCAAGTTCAGCTCAATATAATCACAAGGATCTTTATAAATGACAGAGAAGCAGGTGATTCAGATGGAGATGTGATGACATAGGGAGAGACAGAAGAAATAATGGAGAAAGGATGGATTTAAAGGTTCTGTGCTGACAAGCAGGCTTTGTAGATGAAGGAAGAGGTCATCAGCCAAATAAATGCAGGAGGCCTTTAGGAGCTTGAAAATGTCAGAAGAGGGATTCTAAGCTAGAGTCTCAAGAAAGAACACTGACCTGCTAACACCTTAATTTTAAACTTCAGAGACTTCTGACCTTTAGGTTTTAAGATAATAAATTTGTATTGTGTGAGCCACTAAATTTGTGGTCAGCTGTTGCAGTAGCAATAGGAAGCTAACAAAATAGTGGTCAGATATGCCCTTTAAAGTCAGGCTACTTTATCTAGAAACAAAAGTCACAAAGTTCCTGAATATTGCTTTCAAAATCTTTAAAATATTTTAATAACAGTATTTACCTGATAGAAGGCTCAAATGAGATAATATATGTCTAATGTGTATAGCACAGTTTCTGGTATGGTGAATGTTCAAGAGAAATGGCTATATTTTCATGAATCATTTCCTAAGTACTCTTTTCAGTTCCTTCCCTTCGATCACCAAGAAAGACAGGAAATAGGAATAGAAGCTGTAGCCATGGGTACTAGGAGTCAGGGATATGTGGAGTCATGGGAAGTGAATTTAGAAAGCAAATAAGCATGGTTTTTGAATTCTAGATTTTTCATGTATCAAAAGAATAACCTTGAACAACTGGTTCATCTTCTATGATATTTAGCTTCTTACTTGGTAATTTATATAAAATGAACATTTCTCAGATTTGTTACTAGGGTTAATTCAAGGTGTCTAACATAATGTAGGAAACTAAGGGTGCTATTCTGAAAATGTAAATTTTCTTACCTCTCATTTCTACTCAGCCATAATGCTTTGTATACCCTGGGGAATGGAGCAAAAATAAAGTACATTTTAACAGATAATGTTTTAATTATACCAACATTAAATGAAATTCATTGAGGTTTACATTAATAGCATTGGGAAGTTTAAAATGACAAATTTAATGTTAAACAAAGAATTAATTTATGAAGGTAATTATTTGTTTCCTAATTCTGAAAGTCAACACTCTTGTTAAATATATATTAACTACAAATTCACTGTCTCAAGTTGTCCTGCCCCAACATTTATCTCAAACTGACAACCTCAAAAGTTAATAGAAGACATAGATTTGGCAGGCATCCCAGCACAGAAAAAAGGATGTATGGATTAAAACTACTTTGCATTCTAGTCACAAACTGCTCACTAGCAACATGACAACCAAGAATTTTACATCAGAAAGAATCTATTGTTCTCTGAATTGCATTAAATGGTTGTGATTAAGTCAGAGTACACCTTGACCACTGTTACAGATTTCATCTGAAAAATGGAACAATTACAATCCATGGCAGAGTAGAAAGTAAAATAGAAGAAAGAATTTTGTAAATATTTGTGTGAAAGCACATCTGTTAATTAACACTTTATATATTTATTTGTTAAATCAGACATTGTGGATTTCCATCCACAAGTTACAACCTGACATTGATACGTAAGCTAAATCATTTCACTAATTTCACTGTATTTGTTAAGTTCATGTTTCAACATAGCCAAAAATCAGCTACATTTTTATTCACATGAATGGTCTCACAAACCAGTTTTTCCCAAATTGAATTTAAATACTAAAAGCAATGTGAAATACTGATACTTATGAAAAACATGTTATATATCTATGATGGCAACTCATACAATTTTCAAATTTTTATTATAATATTAAAAACACACAGCACCACCTGCACACTTGTTTTGTTTCCTTGTATTCCAACGGAATGTTAAATACAATCAGGTAGACTCATATGAAAACATAGATTTTTATTTAACAGTATAGTATATTATAGATAAATCATGTAGTATATTGCAAAAAAAAAAATAGAAGACTATAGTGGTATTTTGTTTGCCAGTTTAATATTTCTGTCTCGCACAGTTCTGCATATTGTATTGTGTACTGTCTCATTTTAATTCTGTTAAGGTAGACTATGCTGCAGTATTCTGTCCCTGATTATATGCAGGCTGTACACCAAAGTTTTCTGGCAATAACGATGAGATGCTGGGAAGATTAAGTACAACCACAACAAAAAAGTGACCTCAAATATGACCTAAAATCATTTGGATTGAAGGTCTGTTTGTGAAATGTGAATCACTGTGTTTGGTTTTCTTCCAGAAGAGCTGGTCAGGCCTCATTAAAGAATCTTATAAGTAAATATGTTTCACATAACATAAATTTTTGCATCAGATTATGATTTTAACATTATTTGTTCAATAAAAAAGATATCTGCAATAGGGAGATGTGTATCATTTCTAATGAGAACCAAAACAAGAAATTTGGTGTATGTGAAAAATGTCAAAATTGTAAAGCAATCAACATGTCAATGAGCACGAGATATTTTACCAAAGACATTGCTCATTCCTAAGGCTTAAGAAATAAATACAAATCAGAAAAAATACTGTAAGGAAATTAGCTATTGTAAATTCAGAACTTACTTTGTTATACTAAATCTAGTGAAACAAGAAAGGAAATAATGTCTATAACACACAGTGGACTCTCTAATTTATTAAAAGGAAGTATAGAGGGCTCAAATAATGTGTTCAAGTTAAATATCTGTGATATGAACTTCCTGTGTTAAACTATAGTTTAACTATAGGTCTTCTTTTGATAAAGCAAGCTTAGAATTGTTACAAAGCTTATAAATAAGCTACAACTTTATATTCCAGAACTGAAGAAATCATGAATTGAAAATAGGCTAGGTGAATAATATGATGAAATGATGTATCAATATTATTTCATGGCTGCGAATTATTTCCATGTATGAGAGTTTGACTATAATTAGAATGTTTTATTGGAATAATCTGCTAAAGTGTCTTCCTGAAAGGAAACAAAATTCCTTGGGGAAAAAAGACAATGGTTTATTCATTTGTACAAATCTAATTTATATCATAATGCCTATCATATGGACTGGTAAATAGTTGATTCTCCCATGATGTATTAGAATGAATAAATACATAAATGAATTCAACTTATCCAGCAATAAAAAATCTAGATAAAGTGATAACTCAGAATGCCTGTAATCATCTAAAAAATATAACTCAGTAAGAAAATGAGAAAGTTGTCATGGTTATAAACCTTATTTAAAATTAGGAAAACCATAGACATAAAAACATTAATACATTCTGTTCAAAAAATGTGAATATAAAATCATCAGAGGAGTCCAGTGCAAAGAAATATCAATGTAGGTCATGTTGCAGGTGGGAATTCCTTAGGACTTGGGAAACCATGTGGTGACCATAAGGGACACTGAATTTTAATTTTCAAATAAGTATGTTTAATGATAACCTTAAATAGCCTTTCTCAAAGATAATTTTTCCAGTCTGAACATTTAAACTCTAAAAATCCAATTCACTTTCTTCTCCAGCCTCTTCTTTTCTCAAATGAATCTAACTATTGCCAAAGAGCTATTCTGCCTTTAACCCAATATAGAAAATGGTCAGGTCTACCACTGCTTTTTTTCAAGTGTCATGTCAGGCCTTTTTTCTATTACTCTCTCCATGCCATATTATACCATATTATATATGCCATATATATATATATATATATTATATATATATATACACATATATACGTGTGTGTGTATGTATATATATATAATATATATATATATATATATATATATATTATATATATGTTATACCAACACTACCTATGACCTTAACACCACAACAATTTCTTGACTTTAACTTTTTAATGAGCCCAGATAGAACAAGCTTTGGTTATTGTCCAATTGACTTCTAATATTCACAATTCAACAAGAAAATATTAACCATCCTTGAACTCATTCAACTCTATGGTCACATCTATTGCCCAAAGGCATTATTAATTTACTTTCAGCTAAGACTTCACATATACCTTTGGGTATACTCTGCAAAACATTTAGTCTGGGTCCAATCTCTCTCCCTAATACATAATAGCTCACATTTCCAGTATGTCCAACTCATTAACTCCATCTTACCAATGGTACAGCATTCTTTACCCAGGGGACACTAGCAATTCTTTCCAACACTTTTCTTTTTAAACAGCTCCCATTTAGCCAGATGTGGTGGCACAAGCCTGTAACCCCAGCACTTAGGGAGGCTGAGACAGGAGAATCACGATATCAAAGCCAGCCTCAGCAATGGCAAGGCACTAAGCAATGCAGTGAGACCCCATCTCTACAAAAAACACAAAATAGGGCTGGGGATGTGGCTCAGTGGTTGAGTGCCCCTGAGTTCAATCCCCAGTACCAAAAAAAAAAAAAAAAAACAAAAACAAAAAAAACAAAAGCTCCCATTTAAAAGAAAATGAACATTAATATTATAGGATAAATTCCTGGGTAATCAAAACTACTGTAATATAGTAATACACTTAATTGCAGATGCAGTAAAGACTCTTATCTTTAATAACACTGATTTTTAGCATTTAAAAAGATGAAAAGGAAATTCCTACAATTAATCACAAAATAGTAAAAAAACAGTGAACACCCAGTACTTTGCAAATGTCCTGTTTTGTGTAGAGAGGGACTGCCATTCTTGAGGTGATAGAGCATATTTAAAAACAATTCTAGTCTAATTTCTAAAACATTTTTCTCTGTAACAAAATATTATAATGAATTTTCAAATGCAATAATAATGTCATATCTTTAAAACAATTTTAAGTACACATGAGTCTGGGGCCTATTAAGCATTTTTCTCTAAAAAAAGAATCGCTGTATTCTTTTTGTACTTATGTCAAAAAGTTGATTTAGGACCAATAAATGAGAACTGCTAGCTATGAATAAATGAAAAAATCACTTATTCCTTTAAGGAATTATTTTTCTATTTGTAAAAATCAGGATATTTCATTAAAATAGTTTGCAAGTTCCTATTTAAATATTTTAGTTTACTCTGGTGTTTCCAGGATTTACTTGGAAAACAAAACCTAACCATCTCTTTACTCCAGGGGAGAACTACATGATCAAATGTAAGGTGCCTGCCCAATGTAATAGTGCTATCATAAAGGTCCTGCTATGTTATAGATGGAAGTTCAAAACTGGTTAATTTTCTAGGTCTTCTTTAGTCAGCGACTCATTCTTACTGTGTACTTTCAATCACATTCTCAGTCCTTCATGCATATACCTATAATCAAATACCATTCTCAGACTGGTAGCACATTTTGTTACTTTTATGGAATTATGAAATATTCTTTGAATCACTGCTTTTGGACTAAGGATATTACTACAGATGGTAGGTGAGAAAATGATCCAGTGTTTATACATATTGTATTATCCCTAGGGATCAGTGCCTGCCCACAACAGGGTCTTGATAAGTAGGAGTGAGGGAAGGAAACAGAAGTCAAAACCTTCAAAGAAAATATTTGTGAATTCTTAAAAATTATTCATCAATTATATTATGTTTTAACACCTTGCTTTAATGTAAACAATCTAATATCACTGAAGTAACTAAAATATCAAAAAGCAAACAATAAACAATGTTTGTGTCATTGTGGAATACATATTCACATATACATGTGTGCATGTGTGTGAATAGATTGTGTTATGGATAAGTGCAATCTGCTGTGCTATAGACTGTCCAAAAATGAAACAAAACAAAACTTAAAAATGGTCTGATTTTTTTCCAAAACCAGTATATAAAAAGCCATCTTTGATGAAGTTGTTGAACATATCTAACTTGAAGAATCACATAATAAATTATTTTAACATTTCTTCTGGATTAACAGTATAGTTTTCTCATATATAAAAGTATATGTCCCATTTTATTATCTGTTTTCCAGAAAATTGAGAATTAAATGTCACTTTTAATGAAGTACTACAGCTAATTTATCTTTTATGCCACTTGCTTTTTCCCATATGGGTACTCAGTTTTTAAAGAGCACTCTTGTATTTATGTCTTTCACAGTATTACCACAAATATATTTTCACATTTGTAGATTATGAATCTTAACTCATATTAAAATAAATTATATAGGCAGTAATATTTTAGGTAAAATCAAAGACATTTTTACAATGGTTGACTTCTACTCAAACTTTTATTATTCCTGTTATTGACATTTTGGTTATTTCATTATTATCAGATATATTTGAATAAAAAATTCATTTCTGACATTCTTAAATTTAAAACTTAAAAAAAGATTATAGAGTTCAACATTTGTTTTATCAAAATGAAGCATGAAAAATAGATTGTTTGAATTTTTTTTTTTTTTTGGTACCAGAGATTGAACTCAGGGATACTCGACTACTGAGTTACATCCGCAGCCCTATTTTTTATTTTCTTTAGAA
Source organism: Geosciurus inauris (assembly GCA_004024805.1). Lineage (NCBI taxonomy): Eukaryota > Metazoa > Chordata > Mammalia > Rodentia > Sciuridae > Geosciurus > Geosciurus inauris. The sequence goes on from PVHX01007960.1 coordinate 19,123, forward strand.
ACAGAGTCTCACTGAGTCTCTCAGCACCTCACCAGTGCTGAGGCTGGCTTTTGAACTTGTGGTTCTTCTGTCTCAGCCTCCAGAGCCACTGGGATTATAGGCATGTGCCACTGCACCCAGCTGGATTGTTTGAATATTAATATTCTACAATATGTGAGCACAATAGAAATTATGTTAAATATTTGTAATTATTTTTAAAAATAGAATATACATTATAATGTGATTCTATAGATACTGTTCAGAAAGAATTACTATGGTGTAAATATTAGGTACCATAATAAATAATGTTAAATAATAACCATAATAAAATAATGTTTATTTGGATAGTGTAAAGTTTATGTCATTTTTTAATAAATAAAATAAATCAAACTATGTAACATTTAAAGCCAGGCCAATATTAAACTAATTTAGGTAAAGAGGACATGAATATAATTAACTAAAGCATTATATGTAAAGATAGTCTTCTAGAATTTTGATGATTACATTAATTTGCTGTGTTCTTTGATTATTTACTTGAAGGATTATTGAGTACTGTTATTGATTTTACTTAGACCCATTTCTTTTCATTACAGTTTAAAATCTTTTCTTTATTCCAAATATAAATAGCAACATGGAAGCATCATTAATTTAATTTTTTAAACAAGTACTTACTGAGCATCTGTTAAGTTCAACACATAACATAAAACTGGTATAAGAACATTACATTCTAATTTGGAAGACAAGATTAATGAATTAAAACTCTCTAAAATAACCCAGAACAACATATCACACATCAAAATAAGCAGTGTCAATCTATTATTCTAATGGTTTATAAGAAACATAAAAAAAGATAGTTTGAGATGATTAAGAAGGATTTTTATAAATGAAGAAAGGTTTTAGCTTGATATTAGGTGATAAACTGAGGGATAAATGCCAGTGATAAACTGAGCTCAAAAATGCCAGTGTGTAAAATATCTAAAAAGACTCCTCAAGGAAAGTATTCTGGAACTCTGAGTAGAGGACAGAGAAATACTTCCAGTTCTTGTAAACACAATACTCATTGTTGGCTCCCCTTTGTTTATTTCCATTCCTTTCTTCCTCTACACATTGAGTCTTTTGCACCCTGCAGCTCTCGTAAGCCTTTTCTCACAGCTTTGCACCCAGAGCAGTTGGTCATCCATTGCATGATGGGGACTTCAAAAGGCCAGAGCCAAGAAATTATCATCAGCTTTGATTTTCAGACAGCACTTTTAAATAGAACATGGCAGAATGGATAGCCTTTAAAGTTAGGCTTTTAGAGTCAAAATCTACAAACTCAAGAGAAAAGAATGTTTTCTTAATAAGTTCTTTTAAATATTAGTAACTAATGATTCAGAGCTAAGAGTTCATTTAAAAAATGATCCACATAAACAAATGCACCTGCTATAAGAATAGCTTCCTATTTTCTTTTTTCCTTCTTAAATGTTTTTATTAGTACATCATTCTTATATATAATGTTGAGGTTCATTGTGACACATTCATATATGCACATAACAGAATTTGCTCAATTTAATTCCCCAGTACTTCCCATTCATACATTACTCTTCTCTGCTGCATTTCATTTTATTTGTTTATTTTTAATTGGTACATACAATTATACATAAAAGTGGAATTCATTGTGCTATGTTCATATATGTACATAGCAAAATTTGGTTCATTTTATTCCCTAGTAAGTCCCCTTTCTGTCCCCCCCCTCCTTGATCCTCTTCCTCAACTGTTCTCTCTTAATATTTCAGATCCTTTTTTATTCCCTTTTTTTCTCTAGATTTCACATATAAGAGGAAACATTGGATGCTGACTTTTAAAAATGTTTCATATAAAAGGAACAATTTACCTTCTATAAGAATCATTTTTTGTTTCTAAAAAAAAGAAGAAGAAAAGAAAAAAAGAGGAAGAGGAGGAAGAGGAGAAGATAGCCAGTTGTTGAGAAGAATGAAAACAGTTTTCCAAGTGCATCTTTGAATGCTACCTTATCTTTTCTTACATTGTTATTCTTGGTGGGATCCAGAAAGGAATTGGCCAACCCATCGTATTATCTGTATCACCCACAGTTTTCACTACAATCACCATTGAAGGTTATGACAGAAAACTGGGCTTTATCTTTGTTTCCTAAATGCAAGCAGGGAAGGTGCCCTAGGGTACTAATGTAGAAAATTCTTGGCAACAGAGCACCCAAGTTGCCTTGCTCCCTTGGTCTTTACTTGCTCTACTACAATGTAAAAGAGATTTAAATTGTGTTTCTATAATCTTTTTATTAGAATGAATATATTAGAGGATAATACATTGTTATTGGACCAGCTACTGGGATCACTAACATTCAAACCAGGAAATCAAGTAACATAGGCACCTGGAGGAATACCACCAACCAGGTCAGAAAGGAGGATGCTAAGCTTTCAACAATGACCAGGGCAGTAGGAGCTGAAGTAGCCTTATCTAGTACTGTGGAAACCGCTGTACATTGATCATGCTACGTAAATAACCACCCAAAATGCCAGAAATCCTGACTATGCTGAAGTCCAGGTGAAAACAATACCTACCCTTGCGTTAAGGATACAGAAATGTGAAAAAAAAATTTAAGCAAGGACAATAAGCTTCCAGCAGAACCCAGAACACAGTCTGATTAGGGTAAGGGAAGAGAATGGAGAGTCCTTGGGACTGAAAGGCAGCTGTGGGAGAGAGATGAACACTATTAGGAATTCAGAATTTAGACAGCTCTGAGCTGCTCAAGTAATAAACTGAATAATGACATTCAGTTCCACATTCTGCATTAGCTATCAAGCCCTACACCATGAGAACAAACAACTTACACAAAAAAGCAGATAGCACCTACATTCTATATGGTTCCTAAATGCAAAGATTGCCCATTATACTCTTCTCATAGCAAAGCATAGGAAAACTAAACAGTATACATTCAAAAAGAAAGTAGTAAACATAGCTTTCTAAAGCCAATCATCACCTAGTAATAAATATTCTAACATCTTACCACACTATTATGTTGCATAGATCCAAATATTCTTTGATAATCTTTCAAGGAAGCTAGATGAAAAAAATATCAAACACAATATGATAACATGGCTCCACAGTAATTATAACAATGATATAACATTAACTGAACACTTACTATGTGACTGTCACTACTATGCCTACTTTACATATGTAACTATAAGGCAATATCCTTTAAAAATATTTCTTAATAAGAAGCCCTTTATTACCTTATTGATTTGAATGCTAATCTCCCAAACTTCAGACTCTGCTCTGAACCAGTATACAGATTGTGACTTGGAAAAATATCTTCAAGGAAAAATAAAATAGTTTTCAAATATAATCATTCAAAATTTTGCTTTAATACTTAAGGGAATAAAAAAGATGTTTAGATATAAAAAGAGGTCTAGGCTCCATACAGCAGACATTGAATTATTTTTTTAGGACATCAGTTGGGCCACAGCTTCGAAAATCTTCACAGCAAACCACTACGATCTTGTGTGTGAGAAAACATTTCACCCTAGCACTAAGCAGTCATTGGCTTCAGTGTTTGGAACTGCCATATGCTGGCAGGAATCCACCTAGTATCCAGCCATTCAGCCAGAATGCTTCAATGACCAGCCACGTGATGTGAATTCTGAGCACCTCAGAAACAATTGTGATTGTTGTCACCAAACCATAAAGAGTAAAAGAAAATAAAAGAAATATTTCATAATGAGTCCATTCAATGCTGGTTATAGTAAAAGGAAAACTCCTCTCCAAATATTATGCATATTTTCATGAAAACGAACCAGCCAATCAAAAAGCTTATAGGAATTAGGAAATTTGAATATTCTTTTCTACAAGTAAGTGCACTTATTTGTCCTGAATACTTGCAAACATGGAAATACTTTATATGAAAAACATAATCAACATATCTCACAAGCTATTCACACATGAATTTATTCTCTGCCATTGGAAGTAGAAGCAGATTATCTATTTAGTAATATTCAAAAGGGACTTGACAATTAACCAGTGAGATACAAGAGAATTTATACCTCCAGTATTGACTGAATCCTTATTGTGATATTACAAATGTGTTAAACAATTTGTTCAGCAGCTCTGTGATAAGCAATATTATAATACAGTTGTTCACCATGATGTAAAAGAGAGTAAAACACTGTTAGAAAGTTAGCTGCCTTCATTTCTCCAATTAGAAATTGGGGAAAACGAAATAAAGGATTCAAGCCTGTACATGCAGTTCAATCACAGCCTCTGAGATGCAGCCAAAGCGCTCATGCTACAAACACCAGTTTTATCTATCGTCACTGAATATGTTTTGATGAAAAACATCATCATTTATGAGAACTTGTGTGCTGGGACTTTCTTTTAAAAACTAAGGTTGGAGAACTGTTTAGTTGTTTTTTTGTGTGTGTAATAGAGAAACAACAAATTTTGTTTTGTAGTCTTGAGAAATTAAACACTGGCTAATTGGTCATACAGTTATACAAAGTGTGAATAAAATGTCCAGTGTTTTCTCATGGGGTAGATTTTCTTAGAAGCAAAAATCAGCAAAGAGAAAATTATTTATAATATTCATGAATTCGTGAATACCAGGACTAATGAAAAAAATAAAACAAATATAGCAAATTTGTTGATACACCATTGAATGATAGAATGGTTTTCTGAAGTTATTATACACATGCATATATATGTATATACACATACATACAGAGATATATACACACATATAGAATCTATATGCCCATATATAAGTATACACATATCACATTTACATTCACACCTACAAATATATATGTTATGTAACATCTTTATATATTTTTTACATAAAATTTTATGTATTTGGCCATTTGGAAGAATACAGTTTTGGTGAGATTAACTGGATAAATAAATAACAGAGAATGGCTATCTAACAAACAAAGAGAAATTTCAGTGTATACATAATTTCATACTCTACGTTTCTGATTTTGAACTACATGCTCTTTTAACCACTATGCACTCTCAGTGCTAAACCATCTAGAGGCCAGGAACTGTGCAGCTCTACGTTGTTTCAGGCATGCATTGGACTAGAATCTTGATTACTGAATCTGCATGATCACACACATTTCAATATTTAGCCTGTTTCAGCAGTCAATTTGAAATCAATACTCACTTTAAGTTTAAACTTGTCCCTCTATAGATGATCATGGTTTCCATTAATATCTTTTATCTAACACTTCCTCTTCCAGAAACCAAAAGAATATTTTTCTTTAGCCTTCTTAAACATGAGAATATTATCCCCTGACTATTCTATAAAGAACAGCAATTAAATATATTTTATTTAAATATTTTAACACCTTTTATTTATGAACTTCTGGTGGGCTATTTAGGGTTATGCAATTTAGTTTATGCCAAATCTGTTACCCTACCTTTGCCATACATAGACTACAGGCTCCAAATGTTATATGGTAGGAGACAGCCAAGCCTTCAATGTCCATGCAAGAATGGATGCAAATGCAATTGTCCACTTAATAGCTATGCAACCTTAGGGAAATTACTTCATTACATTGCCCCTTCATTTCCTCAGTTCTCAGATTTTTAAGAAAATACTAAATATGGCATGAAGATATAGGTATTATACGAGCTCAGAAATTATAGCTTTCTTAGGTGAGAGACTAAGTCATAGCCTGTTCACAAAAGAAATTAGTGCATTTACCTTTTTTTTTTTTTTTTTTTTTGAGATTGGGTCTCACTATGTTGCCCAAATTCATGGACTCAAGTGACCCTCTGAATACTGTAGTAAATGCACATAGAACCACACCACCCAGCTCTTACCTTATTATTCTTAAACTTAGAAAGATAAACTAAAACAACAGTAGTGGTTTCTTTTTCCTAGCATGGAGACAATAAATACCTTACCAGTCATCCTGGACTCAAATTCCCCCTTTGCCACTAAGACTTTCATGAGTTTGGCCGGTCAATTATTCTCACAATCTCCTCATTTTCTCATCTATAAAACAGAATCAACTTCCAAAGTAAATTTGGAAGGTTATATGGAATCACACATGTAAATAACATAAAAATGGTACATTGTCACTATTTTATAAATGTTGACTTTTGACATTTACATTGTTTATATATTTTGTCAAAACTTCATTTGAACATTCCTATCAGACATATTTGACCAATCTCTCCCTCATTTCTCCCTCTTTCTCTCTTCTTTACACTGAATTTGATTGGTCAATTGTATAGGTCAAGGTGGGCAGATCTCCCCATCCACAACAGGAATGAGTTGATTATTTAAGAAAAGTTATCTTAATACCATTCTTATCAACAGTGATTGGTTTGGGAGTGTTCATATGAAACAATTGTAGACAAGGAGAATGAAGGGAGGTCTGCCAGACCACACGTGGAGGTTTTACCTTCAAACAAATCCAGGGGGGGAAACATACATACTTTTCTAACTTCAGATATTATTGTATAATAATGTGACACATGGAGCTGAAACCAAGTTTCTTCCATGGTAGACACATGAAATCCAAATGTACTTCCAGATGGCCTTTTATGTGGTATAAAGGACTTTTATTTTTAAGCCATTTTAGATTGTTCTTCTTGTCCTTGCCTCTAAAAGCATCTTAAACTGATATAATTTCATTATGAAAGTATTCTAGAAGTCAACCACAAGCTGATGACTTACTAAATTATTAATAATTGTAGTTTCATAATAAGAGAAGCCATTTAAAGATACAATTTATATTTAAATATTAATGCTATGTAGTCCTCAATGAATTATACTAACCTAAATAATCAAACTGCCTCACCTTGAACCCTACTCTGATATCTCTAAATGCTACTGGCTCTGTATACCTATTAATCTTGTATGTCATCAAAAGATTTACTTGCTTACTAATTGGCAATCACTAGGCTAAGAATTGCTTCAAAAAAAAATGAACAAGTACTGTCGTAGTTATCATCTTTATTTTTTGAGGAAGCTCCATAATGTTTTCTATAATTGCTGTTCTAACTTACATCCCCCCAAGAGTGTGCAAAGCTTCTCCTGTTCTCCATATCCTCACTAACACTTGTGATGTTTTGTAATAGCCATTCTAATTGCTGTTAGGTGATATCTTAAGGTGATATTGAATTTGCATTTCCCTGATAATTAATGTTACTGAGCATTTTTTCATGTACATCTTGGCCATTTGTATATCTTCATTTGGGAAATACATATTCAGGTCATTTGTATTTGGGTTATTAATTTTATTTTCATTTGAATTAAGTTTCTCTCATATTTTGAAAATAAACCCCTTACTGGAGGTATGATTGTTAAACTTTCCCTACTATTTATAGGTTGTGGCATCACTCTGTTGATTATTTCCTTTGCTGTACAGAAGCTTTTTAATTTGACAGAATTATATCTGTCCAATTTTACTTTTGTAATTTGTGTCTTTGGAGTCATATAATCCACCAGTCATCCCACTTTGAGGTATTTAACCAAAGGGAATGACAGTTGTATGCCAAAGACATATCTGCATCCCTATGTTTATTAGAGCCTTATCCAAAATAGCCAAGATATAGAATCAACTTGAGTGTTCATCTATGGATGAAAATGGTTAAAGAAAAGGTGCAATACAAATACACACAAGAGGAAAAATATCCATCCTTTAAAAAAGAATGAAATCCTCTCATTTGTAACAATGTAGATGATCTTGGAGGACATCATGCTAAGTAAGATTAGCCAGGCCTAGGGATACTTTATGAGCTCACTTACATGTGGAATCTAAAAAAGTTAAAACTATATAACAGAAGAGAGTAGAACTATAGTTGCCAAGAGCTAGGCGTTTGGACAAAGGAGGAGATGGTTAAAGTGTACAAAGTTTCAGTTAGGGTCAATAAGTTTTGGAAATATATTGCATAGCATGGTGACTCTAGCTAATAATAATGTACTATTTAATTTAAAATTGCAAAGAGTTAAAACACTAAATGTTCTCAGCACACAAAAAGATAAGTGTGTGAATATGTTCATTTGCTCAGTTAATATCACATACATGCATTCATTAAAACATCACTTTGTTCACTGTAAATGTACACAATTTTTGTCAACTTTACCCTTTTTAGTACTGGGAAGGGGAGGAAATCATTAGAAAGTATGGTAAAAACCTGAAATTGGAGCCACTCTAAGAGCTTCTTTTCTCTCTTCAGCAATTCCTTGCTACTTCAGGGACAATGCTTTACTCAGTGGAATTAATATTTTTTTTTCATTTATTGTATGCCATATATCTTCTTCTTCTAAATTTTTAGATTCAGTTCTCTCACACATAAAATATTAGTTCACAACTCCATATGTATTTTGAATAAAAAATGAAACAAGCCCAATGAAAACACTCTGCACAATACTTGACAGAATTTCTTCCTTATTTTTCAATTAATTCACGGAATACTCATAAAAAGATACTATTCACAGAGGAAGCAAAGTGACTTATAATCATTCTAAGTGTTATGGGGCATCTATTTCTCCTCTTTTATGCAGATAACCATGGCAATTGTTAACCAAGCTCTTCAAATATCTGACACAACCACATCACCATTCTCTTAGATTGTGCTTCCTCCTCCCTGAAACAAAACAATGATTGATTTTTACAATGATCGGTTGCTTTTTTTTCTTTTTATCACTTAACCTCAGCTTCCTGCACCTCTGCTTGGAGATTAGACAGTGGAAGTCATAATTAGATTTGTAAAAATTTACTCCTCCCATCACTACAGGGTATTCATGCACAAGGCCTAAGATATGGAGCCTTTCAAATGAAGGGCAAGGTAGAAGGCTGAGACATTTGAGCAGGAAAAGCTAAGAGAAAGTTGGGCAATAAAAAGTCCCCTTTCCCACCATACTCAATAACTTCATCTTTTCATTTTCCTAGCAAGAGGGAGATATGCTCTGCTTAAAGAAGTCACTGTTTACTAACCGCTATATTAATGCACAGTGTAGAAAGGATAGTATTTTTAATGAAATGTTCATTATAATAGAAATGAAACAGGGACTTGAAAGAGAAAATAGATCAGCAACTTAGAGTATTGCATAACAGTCAGAAATCTATTGACAATATCTTATCTGGTTAATTATACCACTATCAACATCCTCTATTCCCTATCTTATTTCTATAGCTATATGTAAACTTTTACAACCTCAACCATATAGCTTCTCCTATGCTTCAAGTATGGCCTTAGTAAAATAAATCTTCTAGCAAAATTGTTTCCTTGTTTATTTTTTTGGTGGTAGAGATTAAAACCCAGAGCCTCACAGATGCTAGGCAATCATTCTACCACTGAGTTACATCCCCAGCCCAAGTTTTCAGTTTGTATTATTTTCACCTGAATTAATTTTTAGTGAGGAGATAACATAAGGGATGTTATTTTGGGTACATGAGAAAAATAAAGTTGAATATTGCATATCCATTGTAAATATGGTTGTAATGACTTTCATGAACCATACAGGATGTTATAATACCATTTAATAAACTATGTCAAATTTTGTTTTAAATTGCAGACCACCTGCAGCCCTGCAGAGGTATAATGCATTAGCATTGGGCTTTTGAGGGAGCTTTGAAATAAAATGACTCATCTAGATAACTAACTAAAGCAATTACAAATTATGTGAAATTTGAGGGTGGAAATGAAAGCAAAAAATGAATAAATAAGAAGCAACGGTAATATCTTTAATTGCAAATTTTTTCAAGTTAAAAGTAGCATACATAATAATGGTGACGTAAGTGGATAAATGGTAGGCAAATAAACAGGTAATAAAGATATTCTAGAGCATTCGAAAATGTATTCGAAAAAGTTTTGGAAATATATTGCATAGCATGGTGACTATTATTAACTTAATTATTATTAACTACTATTAACTTAAATGCTTTTATCACTAAAGCCAGATCTAGAGAACACTGAAATAACATGAAAAAAAATTACAGGTAGCAGATAAAAGACTATTTTTTAGTTTAAATGAAATTTCATTTTTTAAAAAGTCAAAATCCAAGTGCCTATGATGTGAAAAAATAAGGTTGAAAACTAACTCCTCTCTTGCTTCTCTTCTCTTCCAATATATACAGTTTAGAATTGGAAACCAATAAGCATTGAATGAATAATCAACTTTTAATTAACCACATGGGATTATCTGGATGTTGAGGACTTTAATTACTTGCTGTATTGACACATCAGACATTTACTATTGACAGTATCTTATCTGGTTAATTATATCACTATCAACATCCTCTATCCCCCTATCTTATTTCTATAGCTATATATAAACTTTTATAACCTCAACTATATAGCCTGTCCTATGCTTCAGGTATGGCTTCAGTAAAATAAATCTTCCAGCAAAATTGTTTCCTTGTTTATTTTTGTGGTAGTAGGGATTAAAACCCAGAGCCTCACAGATGCTAGGCAAGCACTCTTACCACTGAGTTATATCCCCAGCCCAAGCTTTCAGTTTGTGTTATTCTCACCTGAATTAATTTTTAGTGAGGAGATAACATAAGGGATAAACCAGGTCATTTTTGCTATTCCTCCTAAATTAAATAACATTTCTGTTTTATTATAGACATCCACATATTTATAGAATGTCAGCCATGGGCCTGGCAGTGATATACACCAAACATTTGAAATAAATACTCAGACCTATCTAAAATCAAGAATAAATATATTTTAAAATAATCAACCATTTAGGTTTATTTTTCCTGGGCAATATTTAAATATTCAATCAGCACATATTTGGTAAGCTGCCACTATAACCCATGGGTGCACTACATTTAATGGGGAGCCAGCCTGAAACTGCTATCTTGCTCTCAAGTGTCCAGCTGAAAGGTCATAATAGAGTACAAGAAGTCTGATATGCAGAATTGAAGTGTATTATCAACTTAGGCTTTCTATTTCCTTGAACAATGAATGGTTTGAAGTAAGCAATTAATTTATATTTCTTAGAAGAATGAAAGTTGTTTTCAGTGATGAGATTCTCAAGCTGAGTCTTGAAGAAAAATAAGAGGAATTTCCCAAGCAAAGAAAGGCAGGGAAAGTGTAAAAGACACAGGCTATGTACACAAGGGTTCAAACCTAGGAATTCCAGAAATGGGACAAGTGTACTGGGTGTGCATAATTACAACCAATGAAGCTAAGAAAAGAGGATTGTAAAAATGAATGAAAGGCCAAAGCAAGAGTTCTAAGTAAGGAACTCCCAAGTAATTGATATAGAAATAGAACTCTAATTATAATTAAGAACATCCCATAAACTCAGTCCAAAAGTAACTTTGGAAAGCAGAGTGATAGAAAATAATGCTGTACTAAGAAAGTATTTTCGATCATTACTTCATTCATATAAGTAAAAGAAGCATTTAGGTAAAAGCAGATAAATTATAATAGAAAAATACAATGTATCTAGAGTAAAATATTTACATCAAGTTCTAGCCTTTTTTTAAGTTTTTCTTCTTGGACAAGTAATTTCACCTCTTTGACATTCATTTTCTTCTGTTTAAATTCAGTAACACTGTCAATTTATAACTGTAGAACATAAAATATTTGAATTCATGTTGACTATCATAGCTTTTATCAACGAATACACTTTACAATGTATGGTATGTATATTTTAAATTATTAAACTTTATGATGTAACTCAAACCTTTTGTTAATTCAAATGCTTTACCTGGTACAAATTGCCACATAGTTTTATTCTCATTAGCACTAAAAAGTTACAGTGAAGACAATTACTCTACAATAAAAATTATGAAAAGGAGTCTATTTTCAGACAATTAAAAATGTGCTTAATTCCAGTGAGTAATATAAAGCTATAAAAGATTTATCTAAGTTAACAAATGTTGAAAATAAAAAGCATGTATATATCATATATCCAAATTTTAATTAAATGGCATATACCTCATGTTATATTTTAATCTTTATATGATCTGTGTTTAGCAGTTTTCTCATACATGATGCAAAGTTATGGCTAGAATATAAAAATGCAGCCGGTCTTCTCAGGCCATATGTTCAATGTATGTGATTGGCAGAAAATATTCAGAGATCAGAGAGAAATTAAGTGGAACAGTAAACAAAAATAATCTGGAAGCTCAGTTTTAGAGATACTAAAAACCCCATGGGAATGGACAATAAATAATAAATAATAAAATCAATAAAAAATAAAGATCCACAAACCCTCTTATTACTCAGAACAAAGTAAAATTGTGCTTATTTTCCTAAGTGAGGATGCACTCATACTATAGGTCTCAGCCATATTTAATGGTCTTATTTTATAAGTAAAGGCAAGCATATGGTGCTGCAGCTAAATATTTACATATCCAGAAAAACTCTAGTGTCTTTAAAATCATGCAATAAAAAGTGTTACAGTTTATGGGAAAAGACAGGATAGGAAGCCAAACCTACAAAACCTGCAGAAATTTTTAACCAAGCACAAAAAAGTCAGGATCTTAGAATGTTCTGCGATTAGTCTCTACTAGTGTTTGCACCAAAGCTTTGCAACTCCTATTAAGATGCAAGTCCTGAAGAGCATGAAGTTTAAAATGAAAGCTATGGACCCCGGTGAAGCCTTTAAAAAATAAAAACAACACAGTGAACAAACACCACAGGGCAAAGTGACTTCCTGGCTTCTTCAGTGTTACTTTCGCACTGCCAGGTACATAATGTAGTGGGAACCAAGGTGTCCTTAAAGCCAATAAATAAGCAAACACCTGTACTAAAGAAAGGCAGCCAGGTCGACTTTTCATATTCCTCTCAATGTCTTCACATATTGCTAAGGCTTTCTCTTTAACTGTGAGAAAGCTTGGTCTCAACCACTTAAAAAATAATGAGCTTTAAAAAAATCATGTGTGGATCAACACAATTTCTGCATTATGCACTTTCCCACTATTTACTAGCAGCTTATAAGCTAAGGTGTTTCAAAGAAACACACTGTATTTCTTTCAACAACATCAACAAAAATACTGAAATATATCTTAAAAGTACTTAGAGCTCAGTGGCTATAAATTTGGGGTGTCAGCCTACAGGACACCAGTCACACTCAACCTCAGGAGCATCATTTAGGAAGTGATTATTTGTTCTAGATTAAATCAGATAATGATTAAGTATGCTCCTGTACAGGTCCCAGGCATGAAACAGGTCTTCGAAAAGTCTTGGTTCCATCTCTCCTTTCAACACTAATAAAAAGTTGTTCCTTCGTACATGTTTGGTACCAAAAATATTTTTTGCTTGTGTTATTTTAGTTTTCAGTTTAGTGTTCCAATTTTCTTTTAATTTGTTCTGTTTTGTTTTGTTCTAGTTGTCCAGGTATAAAAGTTAAAGCGAATGCATAAAACAAAGAAGGTGACTTAAGTGAAAAATTTGTAATAAAATCTAATTATACTTACATGTTTCTGAAATTTTCCCCAAATGTCAGATACATGCTAAACAATATTTAAAGTAAAAATGGTGATGAAACAATAAAATAAAAATAGACTGTAAGATTGGAGAAGTTATTCTGAAAAGAAATGATAATACTTCAATAGTTTGCATTTCCAAATTTATCACGGATGTTTATGCCAAGATGTTCCATAGATACTCCAAACTGAACATTTTTTAAAAAAATAACATATAAAAAATTGCTATAAATGAGTGTTTTCCCTAATTATTTATTTATTTATTTACTTACTTACTTACTTATATTAAGATACAACTATTTTTCATTCAGGTGGGATTGATACTTCAGATTCCTGCCAAATTGAATGTATTAATAAGACCATTATTTCTTCCACGGAAATGTATTGTGTCCACTCCCGCTTCATCTTCCTCGGATTCATCTTACATATGGCAGTAGACTTAAAAACAAACCAATTTAAATCATGCTCTTCCTGCCAAAGATCAGCTCCCAAAGACTTACACAAGAGTCAAACTTATCTTGGCCTCAAAGTTTCTGCCTCCCATTCCCAATAATATTCAATTATTGAGTCCAGAGATTCACCTTTCCAATATATTTTATGAATGCAAACATTTTAATATATCTCTTATCTGGAATTCTTAAACTGGATTATTTGTCTTTCAAACATCTGTTTCCTTGTCTATAATTGGTTTACTCATTTTTTTCCTTGTCTTTGTATGTTTTTCTCCATTTACCTTTTCCAATCTGAAGCTCCCTCCTGGAGTGAGTGGAAAGGTGGTGTCCCTATTAGAGCTTAGGCTTGGAAGTGCCTCAAATTCAAATCCTCACTCCCTGCCTGTGCAAAAAAGACAAGGGTTGTACTTTTATTCCCATCACAGTCACATGTAAAGAGAGCGTAGTAATAAAGTAACAATTTCAGAGGATTGTTACAATTGAGCCTGAGAATTAGTGAACACTCAATGAATTTTTGTTCATTCTAAGTGCTGAACTTCTAAGGACTCCGTTCATTTAATTTTTAGTTAATTATCTGATGGTTTTTGTCATCTTACAACATTTTGTCAAACAGCTAACTGGTTTCTCATATGCTTATTTGGCTTTTGAAATTTATATTTCTGTCTTCTCAACAATAAGCATGGAATTATCTGCACAACTTCTCTACACACATGCAAACTTTCAACAAATGCATAAAATACATTTAAAAATAGTCATTGAAATAGAAGTAAAAAAAATCTACTAATTCCAAATAACTACTAACTGTAACTGATAGAGACAAATCAGATAGCTTCTTAGTACCTAAATTTCTCCATCCATATAATAAAGATAACAGTCCATTGTATTCTTGATGAATATCAGGTTATAAGGTGATCCAAAACACTTGGGTAAAGTGGTTTCTACCATAATAAGGTGCTCACATTTTGAGGCCTCAACAACTTTTATTAATTGACAAAATGACATAAAATTTAAGCATTTGTTACCTTGACCTGAAGACATCTTAAATTTTTTAATCTATGCAAAATGTTGGTGTTGGGGGAAGTAAATTAAGAATTTGGAGGCCAGAGCTCTAGTTAATAACAACTTATTTTCTACTTGATCATTAGTACACAGCTTATCTTAGTTGTGTGCTCATCCTAAGCATGTGGTGCCTAACACCAGCCATAAGGATTCATGACACAGAAGAGCAACCCAGTCCTCAAGACCTTTTACTGCCATCTGCTGGCAAATTGTGAAAAAAAACCAGTCCTATAGCTATGACACTAAGTGGTGCCCCCTGGAGTTGTTCACTATACAACCTATGAAATTGTTTCAGCTTCACTGCCTAATGAGGTGCCAGGGGCAAAGCAGGTGTTTGATACATTCTATATAAATGAGTAAGTGTACCTTTAATTATAGAGCAGCTTTTGATGATTTTTTAATTGGATAAAAGAGATATTTTTTGAACAATAGGTAAGTTTATTTGTATGTCTATTAATAATATATTTGTGTATGTATATGTGTGTGTGTATATATATATATATATCTGGCATAGTGGAGTTGACATTTTATAAGATGCCTGTATTTATCTATTTTCACAATGATTCTTCATGGCTGAGTATCAAGGTCAACATTATAATATCACATTTTCAAATGAGCGAACAGTGATTCTAAGTTCAAATTCTTTCTTCAAAGTCAAAACTCTTAGTAGTCTGGGTCTTATGATTCCATACCCATTGCTCTTCCCTTTTCCCTTTTTGTTTTATAATAAACAAAAGAAAACCAAGAAAATTTTGATCAACCGACAGAAAATTCTTTAAACTCTCATCTTTTTGATTGCTATGTTCATAAACATTCTCAAAAGGCTGCATCATGCCTTTTAATTATTTAAATTCAGACAAGTCTGTTTCATTACATCATAGCTTTTTAAATGTTTTCTGGAGTTGGATGAAGCGTCAGTGGTGCAAGTGAACATGTGCAACAAAGCGTGTTGCTCGCTCTTTGCAATCAGCCCTATCATGACTACATAGGAGTTATTACAAATTTAAAGTGTGCCATAAAAAGTGCTTTATTTGCCAAACTAAAAATATTTTATTTGCCAAATTAGAGATTGCTTTGTTTTATGAATTACAGGAATATAACAATTAATAAAATAATAAAAGCACTGTTTGCATCTTAAAGTGTTTATTATATAATTTTGAAAATTAATCTAATTTATAATCTCTTAAATATAACTAGGATAGTATAAAAGGTTCAAGAAATTTAGAATTTAGGTCAATAAAACTTGAAACAAAATCATACTGCCTTTATAAGAATATTAAAATTGTTAAACTGATTTCGCATACACCAACACCCAGAGGATTAATTTTATTTTGGACCAAGAAAAAAACAGTCAAAAAAAAAGCAATTCAGACTTGTTCTACCACTTATTGAGCACTTTTCTTCATGCTCTCTAAAGTTCACTGCTATGAGAGATGACCCTGAAAACAGATAAGTTAAAATGATTTCACAAATGTCAAAAGCCAGTGATGCAGCAGGACCAGTTCCAGAACCTTCAGACTGTGGATCTTGTTTCTATGTGCACTGCTCCTGCACAAGGAAACAGGCAAAAGTAAATTACACTGTTCAGCTTGGTTACTACCCTCAATCTATAGTACATTTCTCAGTCTCATTAACAACTAGCTGTATTTTGGAAAGAAAGCCATTTAATTTAAAAATTACATAAAGTTTTACTTTCTTCTTGTATTAAAGAAGGTTCTTTTGTTCCATTAATTGCTTCTTTAGAAGGATTTTACCTCTGGGAGAACATAAGCCCCCCTGAGTCACTGAAGAACTCATCTGACACTGGGGACACACCAACTGATGTGTTCTCTTCTTGCTCTGTGGACTCAGAGTTAGCATGAGATACCAAAGTGAGAAAATGGTCTATTTAACTCCTTGGACATAAAGGAGATGTTCATTGACAAAGAAGACATTAACTTACATAGCCTATCTTCTCTAAGTGCAAATGAATATGCAGTTGATTCAATAGAAACTTTTGACAAAGACACTGGCATCAAAGAATTAGAGCAGCATAGTCATGAAAAGGATATAAAAGAGACAGTAACAGTGTAACAGCTTGGATGGAGGATGAGTTTGGAGAAATATTTCCTATAGACCTGAAGCTAGTAGACTCATACACCTGTGCTCCAGTTTTAGAAAGTACATTTCTCTAGTAAACAATGATTTATTAGCACTTCCCCAGAAAGAATAACTGTAAGCTGATGCCTGGTTTAACCAATTAAATTGGCAATTCGCACAAAAACACACTTATCACATGAGTTTGGCTTAAATAAGTGTTCTATGCGTGGTTGAACTGGACTGCAAGGACACGTGAACAGCACTGTCCTTACCTTCAGTTTCAGTATGACGGTGCTTCTATTTCATACATGTGAACAAGCACTTATTAGTCATGCTTGAGCAATTTTTAAAGGAAGAAGAAAATGATTTTAAACACAGGGAATGTTTAAAATGTTTGGGAATTTGCATTTACAAATATTCCAGCATCAAATCCACTGTTGTTCCTCCAAGATTCAAGTTATCACTTGGGAATTATGACCACGGAAGCTATGACCAAGTTTTGAACACAAAGGCAAAATAATTGAAAAAGTTACAGAATTATAAAATCTCCTTTACATGGACAATCAAAATCAAGCCTGACAATTAAATTACAACCTTATTTCATTAGATATTAATCTTATAGTTGAAATGAGTGGCTTTTAAAGGAACATTTCTGCTACAATAAAAAAGCTCTCACTACAGTAGAACAATAAGGTTACGTTGAAAGTTAGGAGTGGGAAGGACTATTAGGCCTCATTAGCTAATTATGGTATTGGCATCCACTTAAGTTAGTCAGTTTTTCACTTGTGTCATTTTCTCCTATTCAACTGCTGCGGTTCAAAACGTTTTGACTACTTAAAAGGGAATACATCATCGTTGCCTTTCCCCGGTCTAACTGCACACCACTTTCCAAAGCAATAGCTTCAATCATGCTTCATAAAATCCCCTGCAAGTATATTGTTGGAAACATAAATCAGCAAGCTGGGGTTTTAGTATTTCTAAGACAAGCCCAAGGATCACTGCCTGGTGGCTTTTCCATGGCCCTATTTACAAAAGAATAAACAAAATTATGAGTTACACTAGATGCATTTTTTTCCCAAACAGCTCCCAGTGGCGTGTCTGATACTTGCTCTTGCATCCTTAATTAGAGAACAAAACACTAGCACAGAGGAATTAGACTCCAAGATGAGGATTTCTATTTCCAAGCATCTCTGACTTCGTTAAGACACATGGCACAGAAGCACTACATGTTCGTCTTCACAAAAGCTAGGTTCTTTTGATATGCATCTATGGCTCTATAAGTCTTATGCATTTTGAAACTGTACTACATAGAGAGATCTTCCTCACGACGATGCTCTCCTTCCACCCTGTTTCATCACAGTGAATATAGGCTCCCCTACAGGCATGCCTCCTTTTCAGAGTCCTTCTTTATAACCACCTTGCATTCTGATTATAAATTAGCAGAATCACAATTTCAAATATAGGTTACATGTATAGACCACATTATATATGTCTGTGTGTACTATTTTGATCTAGATATTTAAACATTCCTAGATTTCCGTGTATTCCCAAATTCCAGCACAGTTAGTGACTGCAATAATAAATGCACAGACTCTACAACCAAGACATTTTTCTTCTCCAAACCACTCATAATGTAATCATAAGTCTTTATAAACTTGCTTCCTATTTTGCCCCATATTTCGCCATACTATCTGTATCTATTTAATTGTAATTGCATTTTAACTGCAATTTTAAATTCTGTTTCTTAGTATTCAGAAACACCAATCTATATTATAAATGAACAGCTAAACAAAATCAGCAGCTCTCCAAAAAATTAAAGCAGCATTATCTGCAGGGAATAAGTGTATGTTGATCTTTGCTATAAGAGTGGTGGAATTAACAGATTGAGCTAATGCTGGCTTCAGATGAACATATCTGCAATTTTTCTAAGACTGAAATATTACATACTCCATGCTATGGGAAAATTATCAGTATCTTACTAAGACACTTCACAAACTATAAAAATATCCATCATTTGCATTCTTACTTCTAAACATAAAATATGCATCCAATTGTGTTTCATCAGGCACTAACACTAAAGCTTTGGGAAGGAGAAGGGCAGAGAAAGGAAGGTTTTTACATCCAAAATGTCAAGCCCCGTTGAAGAATGATAGAAGGACTCTATGTGCAAGAGCAGAAGCAACCATTTCAGGGCATAAAATGGAGTTCTACCACCCCCTGCTGGACCAAATGAGCAACACAGAAGAGGCTAAAAATGCTTAGAATTGAACCTAGTGAAGATATTTTAAGTTATCTCACAATTTATTATTTTATTTAAAAGGAATTCCATGCTAAAATAATAATATAATATTACCTTCTATTATTACCCATCAAATTACTGATAATTTATTTTCCAGTAAAGACTTCAATCAATACATGTTTTAGCATTTTGTTTCCCCCAAAAATGTCCAAACTTGTCTGGACATTTGAAAATGTTTCCAATTTTTGTAAATATATTTTATGTAAATGTCCACTATCAAAAGAAGTAAGATAAATTTATATCTATTTTTATACAGATTAACAGATGTAGCTTCCACAATTTCTCCCTTAGGTTATTCTACTAGGCTTTTCTTTCTCTCCTCTCTCTCTCTTCTACCAAGATATAAAAGCTCCCACCAGTTCTCCACAACCTCCCAAATCCCTTACAAGTGTAATTACAATCTGCTGTTATAAAATTCTTCAATTTTGCTGTATTAACAAGGGGGAGGGTGGGGGTCAAAATGAATGACTGCAACACATCCCTAGTTTTATCCATTTGCTTTCTTACACAACATCTATGGCCCCTCTCTTAGTTTCCTACATAAATAAGCCATCATCGTTCACTTCATAGTCAGGAATTGGTCTTGGGAAAAGAAGAGTCTCTAATTACTTGTATACAACAGATATTTTACAAATTAGTTTAATGCTGATAGTTTTTGCTGCTTCTGTAAAACATCATTGTACCCTTTCCTTTAGCAACCTCAGATATTTAACTATGAATACACACAGACATACTCATCCAGTTTTTGAAAACAAAAATCAGAAAGCTAAAATCCCAGAAAAGGACGCAGTTTGCCTCGATCTCCTGTTCATCTCCAATTCTGTATTTTCTCTTCTCTTATTTAAGGGTCTCAAGAAAACAGACACAATTTTATGGGCAGCTAAAAGAAGGCGCTAAAACAATAATAACAACAATAACTGTAACTTTAGTTCTTTCATTTAATTCTTCTTTTGCCTTCCTCTTTGCCTGTCTTGGTTGGGTGGAAGGGGGAGGGAAAGTAAATGTAATAAAGCACCACACTCCTACCTTGCCCGCTACTGACAAGCAACCCGAGCAGGTAGAAGGAGAGGAGGAGGCTCATGTTCAGGACGTGACACTGGTGGACAGTTCCAAAGTTATTAAGTCCAGCCCTGGAGAGAGAACCTTCCGCTGCCACGGCCACCTCAGCTAGACGCCGCCGCTCCTGGGGTGCCCCAGCCGCCCGCAGCCCGCGCGCTCCTCCTCGCAAAGTGACTGCAAGCTCCGCTCCTTGCCGCACTATATCCAGGCAGCAGCGGCGGCAGCGGCAGCAGCAGCGGCCGCCGCGGCGGCAGCAGAGCCGGGCGGGAGGGAGGCGGGGGCGGGGACGCGGGCGAGGAGGCGCGGCCGAGGCGTATCCCTCCGCGCTGCACGGTGGACGCTGCACCCAGAGGCGCGCAGCCCCGGGATTCGTCCGCAGTCGAGCTCGAAGCTATAGGTTCGCTCCCCGGGGTCTCCAGATAGAGGTGCTGCTGCGATCGGGCTGGCAAGAGTACATTGGCGAGTGATGGCTCTACACTCAACCTGCCAACCACCCTCACGCAGGCGGACGCCCTTTGGCCAAGAAAGGCGATGGCAAACAGCCTTCCAGCTCCCTCACCAGGCTAGCCACTCCGGGGAAGCTGAGCAGATACCCTGCTGATGCTGCAGACGGCCTCCTGGTCTAGTGCCTCAATCGCACCCGCGCTCAGCGGCCCCGGGAGACCTTGGGGCAAGTGATAAATCCTTGGCTCCCATTTCTCCTCAAGCTTGTACGGAGAGTCGGGAGGGAGTTTTCCGTCTCTCCCAGATCGTTCCTCTCACTCAGACCTGGAGCAGATTGTCACCTACCCGCTACTGTCCCCTTCCCGTGCTCTCCACTCCGCCACCGCAGAGGGAAAGCAATTGTCCTCTAGTATCTACAATGCCGTTCTCCTCCGGCGCTAGAGGGTAGGCGGAAAGATGTGCAGTATTTCTTTTACGTGTTGCCACTGAGAACAGGTATCTTAAGGGACATTGAGGCGGGGTGAGACTTGGGAGGGGCTGCATTCAACTGGGCTGTGAATCTTAGCTGCGTCCTTAGAGAACTCTCCAGACTCTCCTCGCCACACAGTTGGCTCTGCCCAAAGTCCCTAGAGCACAGCATGGACCATGTCCCCTCAGGAATGCAATGACTGAGGTCCTGTAAATGTAAAATGGTGACTTGTGCGGAGATCCTACCCCAGGCCAGTCACCTGTAACCCCTCCCACCCACACGTATACTGCGTGCATGTGTAAGTGTAAATTGAAGTGATAGAGCGGTGGCAAGCACCCAGAACTAACTCTCCTCACCTAAAGGTTGAAGCATACATCATTATTTCTTCTGGAGGGGTAGGAAAAGATTTGTCACTTTAATGTCAAACCTGTGGAACAAGGGAGGTAGGAGGCACAATGACTGACCCCAGGGCCCTTGTCTCTCTGCCCTTGGGTCAGGGCAACCAACTGGAACTGACAACAGGTCTTTTAGTCTGCACTTTTGTTCTGGCTTCTTAGAGTATAATCAATTGCCTCACCTCTGTCTCAGGGAGCACCCAGGTTCTTTCTTTCTCAGTGATGACATAAAAATAGGGTGGGGTAGAAATACGGAAGGGCACAGAATCTAGCCCCCGCCCGGAAATTCAGTGCCCAGATGGATGTGTCATTGGCTTCAGGGAGGCCAAAGGAAGGGCTAAACATATACACAAGCAAGCATGAATAGGGGAAATACTGGTGATGATTAGTTCTCCCCAGAAAGTGCATTCAGAAGATTAACTTTCTTTGCAACCTTTGTTATGAGAAAGAGACAAGGGGAAATCGAGGTTTTCAACATACACTATGGCCTTCTAACTAGAAGCCTTTTCTGCACCCACAGCTTGAGAACCTCTCTTTCCCTCTTGATTTTATGTCAGGCAATATATTTAGCAAGTTCTTTTGCCAAGAGAACCCCTGAACAACCTTCACTGGTTCTGGATCACACCAACTGTATATAAGTTCATGGCCAGCCTTTTTGCTGTAAAAGATGAAAACATCAGGATTTTTAAGTGTGAAAGACAAATATCTTTCCTACCTGTTTCAAATAACCTCTTTAACAGAAAGCTTGCAATTTTTTCACCCTGACAAAGAGAGTAACTGAATGTTGGGCGCGCGCGCGCACACACACACACACACACACACACACACACACACACATGGCAATCAGAGAAATACAGTTCTAAAAATTGTATTCTGCTATTAGAAGTCAAATTACTTTTATCTCATGCCAAGAGCTGAACTATGCCAGAAGAGAATAAGGTTTAGACAATGAGTCATCTTAGAGTGAGGGGATAGGAGGGGAGAGGGGAGCAATGACCTTTCAGATATTAGTGAAATTTCTAGTTAGATATTTGTATCATAGGACTGTGCAAAATCCCAAAGTCCTTTGTGGGTTTGTACTTGTGTATTTGTGTCTGTCGTGCACATGTGTGTTGGGGGGCAGGCGACAGAGAGAGAGAGAGAATATCCATGTGTATGGAAAAGGCAAATGAGCACATTCTTATTACTCAGGAAGATACAAGAATTTGAACCAGCCCTTAGTTGGCTAATGGTCTTGTTGAGGAGATCAGACATCCACAAAAAATAAAAAATTTGATCATAAGAATCAGGTTGTAAAATGTCATAACTAAAGATGAACTGCTATAGCAATAAAAGAAGGGAACATTTCTCAATATGGGATGAGAAGACTCCAGAAATCCTTAAATATAAGGGAGAAATTAACGACATAGGTAAGATAGAAAGGAGCTTAAACAGAGCCTGTATGCCAGGGGAACACATGGCATGTGCTAAACAGAGAGCAGTCTGACTTGAAAAAAGTACAGAGTTTGAAATACAAGGCAGGATTGAGTTGGAAAGAGGATTTATCACCCTGTTATGCTAAGAAGTGTGATATTTGAAACCTCTCATCCAGTTATGGATGGTCATGAAGTAGATATACAGGGGTAGCTATTTAGTTCAGTGGGAGAGCACTTGCCTAGCCCTAGCATGTGCAAGCTTTGGGTTTGATCCTCAGTGCCACAAAAGGTAAATAAAGAAATGACTCTGTCCATCCCCAGGACTAGAGGCCAGATTGCAAATTATAGGCCAAGATTATCAAACAAGCCTTTCATGACTTCTGCATCATTACCCTAAATTTATTTTGGTGAGTGTTCTCAAGAGTAGGGTATCACATACTCAAAAAAAAAAAAAAAAAAATTTGCACTGCTTTTTAGCCAAAGGTGGAAGTGCCTCTCCAAGGCTCGCATCACAAGCACATTCATTTCCCATTGTAGTGACAAAGTGATTTGCCTTCATTTGCCTAGGTCAGTTTCTTTTATTAGATTGGCAGTGTAAGAACAACATGTAGAAAAATTACCTTTGCTCATTGATCCTTTCCTTATTGTACAGCCTGCTTTCCACAATATAGATATTGAGTCCTACTATGAAATGTATCAGATCTATGAATATGACTAAGCCATGTAAACTATGTATGATATAAAAAAGCATAGAAACCATCCTCTCTCCTTTATGTGACTCATAACTTGCATTTAAGACAATTTATCAACTTCTTCATCTACCTGAGGAAATATTTTGGAGCTTTAGTCAATGTTTTAGTTATTTCATTTATAAAAATAAAATCAAGTTGAACAGAACTCAGGAATCTATGAAAAGCTGAGTAGTAAGAAATACCAACAGGACTGGATGCATGGTTAAATGAAAGCAGATAAATTTGATTTAGAAGAATCAATAAAATGAACATGAAGGAGTAGCAGAGAGATAGAAAACGATAAGGTGCATTATATGTGGAAATTATCTTCTCAGAGAGAT
Source organism: Geosciurus inauris (assembly GCA_004024805.1). Taxonomy (NCBI): domain Eukaryota; kingdom Metazoa; phylum Chordata; class Mammalia; order Rodentia; family Sciuridae; genus Geosciurus; species Geosciurus inauris. The sequence continues at coordinate 43,260 of PVHX01007960.1, forward strand.
TCTGCCTCTTACATCTGCAATCTGTTCCTACAGAGAGCACGCAGGTATATAATCTGCATGTGGAGCCTAGGCATGAATAGTGTGCTCTGGGCAGCATTTAAACATTGTTTTATTTCCCTATCCAGTGTTATTTTTGTTTACTCTGAGTGTTGACAGAATTCATGTGCGTTAAGATCACACTATTAGGAAATAGGACATTCTATGTGTTTGTTTATATTTTTAAAATGTCACAAACCATTATACCTATTCATTTACTTGTCTAGAAAATTGCTTGGTGGGTTTTTTTTTTTATATTACCACAAAGGAAGAAAAATATCCACTGCGTATATAGACAGATAGCCGGAAACCTCTATAAATAGATGATCCTGCTACTGCCTTCCCTGCTCCATTAATGCCACTTTTCTAATGACCATGTCTTTGAAAATAATTTCTACTTTCTTGATCTAACAACATGTTAGATGTTTTACCAAGCTACTTGTGAGTACATGATGGTAGGTCCTTTAGTAGTAGAATTTAGGTTTTTTAACACCTTCATTTATAAATGCCTTACTTTTTTAACTGTTCTATTTGAAATTAAGAAATAAAAGAGGCAGATTTATGGTATTGAGGCACCCCAATTGTCACCGATTCTTACTTTTTAATTTCTTTCAAGATACATGGGGTCATTTTCCTTCATGGCTACTTCATGCTCCCTCTGGGCAAATAACTGCTCACTTCGCTCTGAAATTATGCAATAACTGGCTATAATTTGCCACTTGCCAGAATAATATTTTCTTAACTCTAAGGGGATATTATATTTTTCTTCACCAAGACATCCCTGGCAAATGTAATGATGGACAGAGCAGAAATGTAACAAACCTGCAACACATTGACAAAACAGTGATTGACACAACTTCAAGAATATATTCAGGACAAAGTAAGAAAGAATAAAGGAATCAAGCAGTGGCTAGCAATGAACCTTTTTGATATGACAAGGATAATGATGTGAAATGCAGGTTGCCCAAATATTGATCACAGCACTCAGAAATCACATTTTGTTCATGGGTAGTATCGACCAAGGTAATGTCTGCACAAAGCCTATCATGCAAAGGACAATTATTACATAACTAAATAACAAATCCTTCATACTTGGCAACTGATCCCACAAAACTATAGGTTTGATAGGACACAGGATGTTAATGTATTCTTGAGCAGCAATAAAGTTGATAATTAAATTTGAAAAGGTCTTATTGTACAGAATCATTTAGTTCTTCCCTTTGTGGAATTGTTTCTGTTAATTTTCAAGTTAGATAAATGATTCTATCCATAGCAGATATACTAGTGGCAATAATGGAACTCCTTCCGATATAATGACAAACCTTTAGTATTCCACTTGATAATCAGTCCATGTCCATTATTAGAATACACATGTTATATTATAAATAAGTACTTGATTTTCACAAATCCCTACATGATACAACTGAAGAAATCAGAAATGCCTATTCTCTACCAAAGTTTATCCCTTGAACATTTTATCCTAATATTTCATGTTTTCTTCATATAGCTTATGAAATACTATATGACATATTTTTACTTTGTTTTATAATGAAATATTTTACATTGTCATTAAATTTTATAAATGTAAACTTAATAAATTCATTTGATCATATCGGCTTTACCCTATTACTCTTAACAATTTCATACCACTAAGATATTAGTGTTTCTCTATAATTTTTATAATGAATAGAAATGAATCTTAGTCCACAGAGCTTTGAAAACACATTATGAATTAAATTATTAGATAACTAGAAGTTAAATTACTTTCATAAATATGTGACTACTTGTAGGTACTTAATTTGTATTACCTATATTATTTTACAAATCATAATTTTCTTTTAGAGAATATATAAATGTACATCATTCTCATCAATATTTGCTACTGATTTTTTTTATATTTTGTGTGTGAAACTCCTGAGAACTGCTGTAATTTCTTCTCTTAATCATCTTCAATTGAATTATCAGAATTTATATAAATTTGCATATCTATATTTGTCAAATTTGGGTTATGCTGAAGGACTTCTGCTCCTTAATATCAATATACCTTTTATCCTACTTTTTAGCTGCAATTAGAATAAAATATTAAAAACCTCAGTGATTATGGTGACCAAATATTATACAATTATTAGTTAACTAGTGATGCCACACGTTACCGGTGATGAGTCCTGCTTCTTCACATTGTTGAAGTTTGAACATGAGAGAAGCACATCAAGGCAAGCACATAGAGCAGGGTTTATTTAAAAAAGGGTAACAGAATTCTCCTGGGAGGGAGAAGGGGGCCATAGCTGGTATCCTGGTATCTCCAGAAGTGAGGGTGTTTTGCCTTTTTATGTACTAGGCTTCCTTTGTTCTCCTGCTCTCTTTACCTTATTTCTCCCCTTCCTGCATATGGGACTAGGCCCATGGACTTTCTTTAGACCTACCTAAAACCTCATTCCCTTCATTGGTTTCTCTACTACATTTTTGGCTTTACATCTTGGTTGGTCCTTTTGCACATCACATTCCCTGGAGAATTTTATACTCTTTCCTATCTTCAATTTTGTCCCCATCCTTTTCTTACCACCTTGATTCATGTCTTCTGATATTTTACAAGAACCTCAAATCTCCTGTTATGCTAACTGGCCCTTCCTTTACCCATATAATAAGTTAGGGCTCAGTCCCTGCCTTGTTCTTGAAGTTATTTGCACAATACTACTAATACATAGCAATCAGGGTTAGATCCCTAGAGGTGAGAACATAGAAATGTTCCTACTCACACTATGGCACTTCTGTGGACTAGGGTCATGCTGAAATGAATTATAGAGATATTTAGTTCATCAGAGCTAAGGCATCATTTCTTAAAACACTGGAGGATCTATTCTTTAAATAACCCTGAAATAGAGCAGTTGTATTTAAGAATATGGTCATGTTGAGAAACTTGTGCTAACACTATTTCCAAAATAAGAATGGAAAATGCTATAGAGAGGAACTAGGAACATGGCAGCTTCATTGAAGATTGCTATTTGAGTATACCTTTTACTGCTGTTCTTATTAAAAGAGTAATTATATCTAATGCACCCTGAAATTAACAAATGGCAATAATAAAGCATGCTCATAAAATGTAACGTCAAATTCATTGTTCATACAAGAAAGAAAATCAACATTCAGAAAATCTGACCTTTCAGTATATCTTCTTCAAATGACAGGTGATATCTCAAGAAAGTAACATGGTAACTCCTAAATTCAATAAAACTAGATTCATTCAATATTAGAAGTGCCAAACTATTGTCTATATCAATCTTTCTGTCTTTACTCCAGTTACTTGAGTTCATCATTTTGTAGATTTACAGGAATACATTTTAATCAATCATTTACATGTGGAATTTTCTTTACTAGGAATCAGATATAAAGTGGTAAACTAAATATTTTGTTCTCTCATTGTTTTCCATAGTCATTTAGTCATAGGTGATAATCTAAGAATTTTCACATAACATGAGTCTGATTCACTAAATTTACAAATGAAAGAAATTGACACCTAGAAAAATTAAATGGCCTGCCAAATTTCATAGAGCTTCAAAAGCAAAATTATGACTTGAATCCAGGGTAATGATTTTTCTGCTACAGAATGCTTAAGAATGGAAAAATGCAAGATCAATTTCCTAATCATTGCATAACATAATTCTATAATTTATTTCCTAAATGAAGTGTAATAGTTTTGCCTGTTAAGACATTTTTTAAAAGGTAAATTCTATTCTAATCATTTCAGAAGAACAGTTTTATTTATTGGTGATTCTGATGCCATTATTCTATATTAATAGATTCCTATCTTCTTAATTCAGCTTTCATCTCTAATTACTAGAGTGTCTATAGAAGCCAATGCCAGAAATATGACTTAAAAGTATAAAACTAAGCCAAGTCATCAAAGGCTAAGAGTTTATTGACCCAAAACTCCAAAGAATTTGTTGGAGTTTTTCCTAAAAGTGTGTGATAAACAAATAGATGCTCAATAAATAATAGATAATTGGCTCTGATTGATTCTTTAAGGATAAGGCAAAGAGAAGAATTAGAAGTTAAGGTTATGATTAATTAAATTAAGTAGTTCAAGAAGCATTATACGACCAGTTCTTTAAAACAGGCCTCTTTTTCTGTTTTGTTTGTAACATAAAATTGCTTTATTGATTGTGGGTGCTCACTAGGCATATATTGAAAGGCAAATTAAATTTCAATGGTCTGCAAATAAAATTACTAAAATTTTACAATTACTAAAATTACTAAACTCTTACAATGGCTATAATACAATAAGAATAAAAAGGTCATGACTAAAAGATACTTATATGAAAAAGCATATATTAAATATATTAATATTTTATAGTACAATATAATTTTTATGCAATATCCAAAGCTAGAGAACTTATATTCACATTCAAAATAATTTTTGTAAATTTTGAATAGGTAAAATCTGCTAGGTACTGATTTAAGCACTTTATCTGTGAAAATTAATTAAATATTTACAGAACCATTATGAGAAACATTTTTTTTTCTTTTTTCCATTTGCTGATGAAAATGGAAAGCTAGAGACAGAAAGCTCTAGCAATTTAGCATGATCACACAGCCATAAATTCTCAGAGGTATGATTTGCACTCAGGCTTCCCTGAATGCACAACCCTGTGTTTCAATCAGTTTAAAATATCTCTTTTAAATATAAGGCTACTTATTCTATGTTTTTAAAGAAAAAAGATATTTTAAAGAAGAAAATGAGAGAATTTGAAAGTGTTACACACAGATTAAGTAGTTCAGGAAGCTACATGATGTGATGTGCTTACACATCCAACATGAGAAAAACCATCAACTACATCACAAAAATTCTAGGTTGATGACTTGAAATTGAAAAATTTCTCAATTCTATTGTGAGATTACATTTAGAAACATTGCTTATGACATAGTTTATATTCACGTTCAAATTCACACACATATATAGCTTGTAGGTTCTCTGGGAAAAACAAATCTTCTATTTCTGCTCTAACTCTTCACTTTGACATTTATAACCATGTACACTCAATAAGATTCCCAAGTTATATTAGGCTAACTGATATAATTCATAGTTTTAGAAACTATTATTTGTTTGGTGTCAACAATTAGAATTAAACTAATTTACAAATCAAAAATACTCAATATACTGGTAATAAATACTAATGATGTTATATGTTCATATGTAAGATGTGACATTTGATAATTTTATTTTTTATGTATATTGGGTATACTTATCACTTATAAGTATCTCAGCACCTGTTTAATTTCCCCTAAGTCATAACATTTATAATATTAAAGTGTATGGCATAGTAAATTTTACACATAATAAAATTAATAACTACCTTTGTCCTTAACAAAAAAAGACATTTACAGGAGCAACTTAAAAGCTTAAAAATGCTTAGGAGAATTTCTTAAAATATTATAATGAAAAGAGTATGAAAGCAACAGTTATTTATGCTTGGTAGATCTGAGTGTAGGTAGAAAATATTCTTCTTGCAACATTTTTAGTATTTTTCTGAAGTGCTCATAAGCCAAGTTACTTATCTCCACCAAAATGAGTAATTAAGTCAAGAGCATGCTTCCCTATGAATACCACAAACTCAAACAGACACTAGCAATAGGTTATATTGCAATGAACCATTATATTTCATCTGATATTCAGTCGCTAAAGAAAACTTGAATATGGACACCAAATGTATTATTGGTGCTATTTTAATTTTAACATCTGTAAGAGAAATTACAATTAAGGTAAATTTGGTGCGGTAATAAACTGACAGAAGCTGTGTTGCAACTCTCCATCAGCTTACAGGTTGACTCACTCTAGGAGATGATCACTGTTTATAAAATCTTTCAAGTATTCATACCAGATTTTTTTTATTTATCTAATTAAAATCATAATTGTATAAACTGGGGAATGTGGCTATCGTTGTGTTTTGATAGCACTTGGTGCACAGTTGGATTTTCACTAGGTGTTGAATCATACTCAGCAGATATCAGTTTAATAATACCAAATGTCCTTTTTGGAGTAAAATATATTATCTGTAGGAATTACTGGAACATATACCAGCTTAACAAAGAATATGCTATACTTGATCATCTGTCCTACAGGACAATTCCATATGTCTGTTGGTGCATTTTCTGTGCATAACAGAAAAGAATGAAACAATAAACTCTGAAGTGAATAAAGTGCAAATCAAAGAGGGAAAGAGCATGGTCCACATGATATACATATATATATTTTTTTGTAGTATTCTGTGAAAAGGTTGGCAAAAATATTTGCAAAGCAGATGGAGTCCTGCAGGCAATTTGTGTGCCATGCACTGGCCTCTGAAATTATGCAGCCAATGAGCGTATATAAAGAGCATACCATAGGATCATAGGAGATCATAGGATTCTAGAGCTGTATGATTATCAGTAGACTTGATCCAAGCCCTTAAGCTTTAAACTGAAGCCCAGAGATAGCAAGTGACATTTCCACAGTCACACATAGATTGATTGGTGCTACCCTCTCCCAAAAAGAAAATAGTAAAATGTATTTTTTCATCCATGGTATAAATAGAAAACTCTGTGTTTAAAAAGCTATTTCATAAACATTTTTAAAAGCAAAACTTTGTATCTATCATAGGTCAAACAAATACTACCACATCATTTTCACATACAGAAATTAATATGTTATATTGTTGGTCACTGAGTACCTTTTATTTTTATAAAATCAAATATTTTGTTAGAATTTTCATGCACCTGCCTTTTCTCCTTCCTTATTTTGGAAACTTGCTTGAAGCAATTTTTGTCTTATACTCTTCTGGTAGGGTTTTGAATTCTTAAGGCTCATAATTGGTCTGTTCCTCTACACTCATGACTATGATACATGAAATATCAGAACGACAGTAGTTTTAGATACATTACCAACAAAATTTCAATACTTTTATCATAGAACGATGGATTCAGAGGATGATACTTGGATCTATACTATAATGGTGAATAGCCTTTTTAAGAATAAAATCACAAAACAAGTGAAATAATGTAATTTTACAATCTAGGCAATCAAAAACACTGAAAGTTATTTCTTATGTGTTATTTGCTGTGTAAGATAAATTTCCTCCACAAACTGTGTTGATTACTGTATTACAGGTAACTATTTGTAAAAAATGACTGCACACAATTGTGTAGTAAGAAATGGTATATAAATATAAAATTTTAGGATGGTATGGAGAAGAGTTGTATCTATTTAGAAGTAAAAATGGATTGTGCTTTACCATTTATTTCCTTTATGCAACTTTTCTTATATCCCTTTGAAATGAGAAACAATATGATAATAACAATGTCTATATATTTGTCTATATCAAGTGCATATGTTGGAATTGTGCTGATCCTTCTCTGAATAGACATGACATCATTTGAATACTACTGCTAAAGGATTTCTTGAGCTTACCATGTTATATTACTTAATATTGAATATTTTGAACTTAAAATGTTATGACTCAGTTTATGTTAAAATTCTTACTCATACCTTGAAATATCTAGGTTTTGACTAAAAATAATTTAAAAACACAAAATTTAAACTATAAATGCATGACAATATTATTATGACAGAGAGAGCCACTAAAAATCATACAATCAGGTATGGTCTATTTTAATTTCATAATATACATTCTTTCAGGGCAGAAAAGAATAAGCACCATAATTATGTCAAAATCTGAATAGATTAGAGCATGGTAGCATCCTTCATTTTTTGCGTATGTAGGAGTTTTTTGCTAACAGTTAGAGAAACATATTGCTATATACTGCCTCTCCCTCCTGGAGCTGGAGTACCAAGAAGTCAGCCTTCCCCACTGTCATCTTTCATTTGTCATAATGACGTGACAACTAGAATGAAGGCAAAAGTATCTATCTATAACTTATGAAAGATGGATCTATTTTCTTTACTTAACTTTTCCTTAACTGAGAACCCAATATTCTCTATAATTTCTCGAGTCCAAAAACATGTAAAACTTGAATTAAGTTACATGAAGTTGTTGGCTGAAGTGTCAGGTGCATTTCACATGAATGGAACAGCATGTAGGAATTTGAGTTTGCAGTTCTAAGAAATTCCTTTGCCATCAAAAGCTAAAGCTTTCAGAACTAGGATTAGAAAAAGATTATTTCACCACTTGGTCTCAACTTCTTTGCAACACTCTGTTTTTCAAATCTCTCAGAATAACCTCCCTACCAAAGGTAGTACTTCGTAGTTCCTCCTGATGATAACATAGTTCCCGTATGTTGAATATGTGCTGCTGTCCCTCAAGAACAATCGCAGCCGGAGTCACAGGAAGAGTAAGAATCAAAGCAGATATCACAATCTACTCACCATGAGCATCTGTAGAAGTTTTCTCACTGGTTTACCTAAGAAGCAAACACTTTTACTGAGGAAACTGATTTTTTTCAGAGATAATAAAATCTCAATGGAAAAATGGGCATCCCTTCTGTTTTTGTCAACAAGATTCCAATGGCAGCAATAAACTACAATAATGAAAATGATTCAAGACCTTTAAATTTCTATATTGGCCAGGCATGCTTTGCAAGGATCAATACAAGTACAGATTGTGCTTTCTGGTTTTTTTTTTGTTTTGTTTTTGACAATTTAATTTCAAATTCTTTCTTACCTTGATTAGATAAATTGTGGGTTATTTCTTTTTTATTAAATATATTTGCATATATGTTTGACTCTTCTTTGAAGAAAATTTCCCATATTTATAATACTACAAGTAAGTTTTCCCACATCATGTGATGCAATTATAAAATATTAGTAGAAGCTATGCAATAATAAGTATATAATACATATGCATATGAATATATTCCCTGTCTCGTTTGTTTGTTGTGTATGTATATATATATGTGTGTGTGTGTGTCTGGCTAGCTAACTCTCTAGAGAGTTAACTACAGTTTTGGAGAAAGACATTCATATTTTATCTACTGTGAGGTCTGGGGAAAAGTATTTGCATACTTGCAAAGGGCAAGGCAAAAATTTGTTTTTCTTCCAAAATAAACATATAGGCTCAAACTGGACTGAAGATTACTGCAAATTGCTTTTTTAAAAGTCAACTCTACTGAGCTACATTTGTTTAAAATATAATGTGCTCTAAGTAACAAGATTGATATTACTGTACATCTGCTGATTCCTGGAAAAGAGATTCATCTTATACCAGTTTATTTGTATATTTAGGGTAGCAGGTTCTTTTCTTTCAAAAATCTCTGCATTTAATCAAAGGCTAACCTTAGAACTGAAAAAAATAATATATTTATTTATATTCCATTTCTCGTTCAAGGGAGTTATTTTTCCTAAAACTATAGTAAGCATTAAAAATTGTTATAAAATACAAATTGGAAATCAGGGCACACAAATACTGATAATTGACAATATTTTATACACTACTAAAGTACTGAGAAATCTTTCCGTTATATCTTAATTTTTAAAAAATGACATTAACAATGTATGTCTAGTCCCCTATGTCTGTCAGCACCACCTCATTCTCAGATTCCTTCCTCCCACTGGATCAGCCTGTGTTCCTCCTAACCTAGAGGAAGATAATGAGCTCTTAACTGAAACTGAGACAAGAGCATTATCAAATCCCAAGTTAGCTTGCTGCTTTTCCTACATTGATCTTGGGTTCCAGCCTCAGTAACTGTATTTTTTTAAAAATATTTTTTTAGTTGTTCATGGATCTTTATTTTATTCATTTATTATTTATATCTGGTGCTGAGGATCGAACCTGGTGCCTCAGGCATGCTAGGCAAACGCTGTACCACTGAGCTACAGCCCCAGCCCCAGTAACTGTATTTTTTCCCCATGAGAAAAGTTGTGTGCTATTCTCCCTTATCCTACTTGAGACTGACTTCTTGCTTCTGAACTTTAATATCCAAAAAGCACGATTCTTCATGATTACTGGAATCTTAACAGGCAGTCTAGAATTCTGTCTTATCCAAATGTATTTGAAATTAAGTCTGGGTTTATTATGATCTGCGGTAATCCTTTCTAATCTTTCTGGAATAATTCTTGTCTGTTAACTGACTCCCTGATGCTGACTTCCTGTCACCAAATTCCTATCACCATTATCAACCACTGCCTTCCCATTCTTCCCTGATTCTGAACTTGTTCCTATTTATGAGCTTATCCTGAATTTGCTTCCAAATCTGTTTTAACTCAGTGTCAGTTACCACCTAATTAAGCTTTCCAGCCTTTATTATACTAAACAGTGCTAAATTAGGGGGGAAAACATCTATACCAACAAACATTTAAAAAATTTTTTTAAAATTATTTCCAATTTATTTTCTTCTGTACCTTGAAAACTAAAATTAATGTTCCATTCCTTGTTTCCATCTCCATATAATAAATTAAATAAAAATATAAAATCCCCTATCAATTAAAACATTTACTGCTTCATAAGTACACAATACATATTTTTAAAGTAAGGAATGGGTGAATGAATGAATGAATAAATGACTATTATTAAACTTTTCTTATGCTAGTTTAGCTTGTCTTGTCTCTAGGTTAAATACTCCAATTTATTTATTAGATTTCATCATTAACTTTGTTATCATCTAATCATTATTTTTTTGTTGTTTTTTCTTTTTTTGTCTTTTATAAATTTATCTTCTAATTTGGAGTTGGAGCTAATATGTAAGCTATTTATGGCCTGATTAATAATTATGGCTTGATTCTAACAAGATAATTACATTTAGTTCTAGATAATTATATTTTTCCTGCATTTTACATTATTTTAGTTTTCTGCTTTTAAAATAGCATTACATGAGATAATAATGACATGAGAAAATATCAGTAGTTAGTTTTATTTTATACATATACTATATATATTTTATATAAACACTTATAATTTATATAAGGGTATAAAATATATATTATATGTAATTATACAGTTGTATGTAATGCACACATACACACACACACAAACATGGCAGACACTCCTAATATTATATATCTAGTAAATAACAGGTAATAAAAAAGCATTCCTTAAGTATTAATTGCATGAGATTATGGTTTTATAAAATCAATAAAAGTAAAGAAGCTTCACATTCTAGTAGTAGACAATACAAAAATTAATAAAAATGACATTTTACAAAATATATTTCTATGTCTAAGTCTTAAAATAACACATTCTGCTAAACTGTTCAGAACTACTCCCACAGCATAAGCATAATACAGTCAAGTAAATTTAGACAGACACATTTATACCACAAAGTGTAATGAAGAAAACAAAGTAAAATATCAGAAAGTAAAGTGCCTTCCACAAAGTTATATGTTGTTACCTCTTTGATATCATTTAAGTCACACAGTATTCTTTCCTAACTTTTATAAGGTTTGCAAAAACTTGTGATGTTTTTCTCTTTTATTAAAATTACCTCTTTATATAGGTGAAATATTGTTTGTTTTAAGACACAAATACTGATGTTTAAACATGGTATGTTTTTGTACAAATATTTTTATTTAATATAATAGTGATTGAAATTGGTTAACCTATTTAGGCATAAAGTTAAGACTTTCTTTTATTAATGAGACTTTTCTACACAACTTAGAGACTTTTCTGACAAAATTACTGTTATTCATAAATTATATTTATCTTATTTACAATAAAAGTCTGTAAATAGTTAACATCTATCATAAGAATTCCCATTTCTTTCTTTTTAATTAACTTAAAGTCATGTTGACTTCTTATAGGCTGCAACATAAAAATGTAAACTATTCTTGCTATTTTTATGGTAGTGTTTATTATAGAAGTTGGTTTTATAATCATTCTTAATTGTTTTTCTCCTAGCTACTTTAAAGGAGACTAGACATACACCAGAGGAAGCCCAAGTTGCCTAACCCTGATCTCAAGAGCGGAAATGACATCATCAGTCATCATACATAAGTAGATCTACCCGTCAGTCTAACACATCTAAGAATAAAAGAGAGCAAAGGATAGCTTAATTTAGCTAACCATACAAAACATAAGCTGTGACATAGATTTTCACTATTTAACACTGCTACATCTTAAATTACCTTGAGTCTTTCTAATAGGATGCAAAGGCATCAGTGATTTATTAAAGAACTTGCAATCATGAGAGACAGTGAATATAAGCGATCGTGAGGAGTCCTATAAGAGTTGAACTTCAGTGTACTTGGTACTTATGCTCTATTTTCGTCTCTCATGTAATAAGGACATAACTGTAGTATTCACCTCAATTGATTTTCTTTCTTTTTTTTTTTTTTTTTTTTTTTGATACTGGGGATTGAACTCAGGGGTACTTGACCACTGATCCACATCCCCAGCCCTATTTTGTGTTTTTTTTATGTAGAGACAGGGTCTCACTGAGTTGCTTAGCACCTTGCCATTGCTGAGGCTGGCTTTGAACTCGCAATTCTCCTGTCTCAACCTCACTAAGTGCTGGGATTACAGGCTTGAGCCACTGTGCCTGGCTTGATTTGCTTTTTTGTTGCATGATGAAACTCTTCTATATGACTTTTCCATTTTTCTTCCTCACTACTCAGAATTTGCTTCTCCCTAAAACTTACACATGTAAAAAAAATAATAAGTAGGATTCAGGCAATTCACTTTTTAAGTAATCTACCTGTGAAACAACCTATCACAACCTCATTTGGAAATGCTTATTATAAACTTCTAAATAAGTTTTTATTACTGCTGTTAAATCTTCACCTTAAAAACAAGATTGCAAGTGATTTTTACGTTTGATACTGCTTTAATACACTTTTAAAAAAAAGTTTCTTGTGATATTCTCCTATATAGAGCACTTATTATTCTCTGACTCTTTACTAATGTATCTTTCCTTCTAGCCATTCTGTCCACTGTTAAAATCTTTGTTCATTTCTGATAGACTCTGTTTACTGCAGCAATTTTCCCTCAGTAACAGTAGTACCAGCCCCTCCCCACTTCTTCTGCATCACTAGGTTTCTTCCTTCCTTCTAAAAAAAAACCTGCCATGAGAAAAGGACTGTGTATCAGGTATTATAATCCACACGTTTACAATTTAAGAAATCTTTACATTTATCTAATGACTACATTTATTTTCTCTGTTCTTTGTAGATATACATAACGGTAGAGTATATTCTGACATATTATACATACATGGAGTATAACTTATTCTAATTAGGATCACATTCTTGTGGTTGTACATAATGTGGAGTTTCATTGGCCATGTATTCATATATGAACATAGGAAAGTTTTCAGAGGGTAGGGTATTATCAAGTGGGAAAAGATCTTTAGGGTTAAGATTTTAATTCTAGACTGTGCATGTAAAATAAAATCAGTCATATGGCTGAATTACCTACACTACTTTTGTCATGGACTTGTATGTGTCCATTCAGAAGAAACAATTCTGTATTTTTATATAAAATATGCTTACTCTGAAGATAATTTGTATATATAAAATTAGTATGATCCTCATAGAATCATTCATGTGAGAATATATACATACACATTTCCAAGAAATGAGTACATTTTTTAACAAAATAAAGTATTGAAGTTTCATCAGTCTCTGAGCAAGCAGAATGGTGTTCTAAAAAAAAAAAAAAAAGAAAGGAGGTGAGGATTTGAAAAAATAAGAGATCGTTACATAAACTGTTACTATTCAGCATCCATGTGTTTTCTGTCACAGTTCTTGGATCCTTCTGTTCTTAATTCCCTTGCATATAAAAGTCTAAAAGTCTTATGAAACTGTTGTTGGAATATAATGGAAGATCTAAATGAAACACATGGCTTATTGAATTTCATAATGGCCATTAAATAAACATAGCTTTACATTTTTCTCCTGATAAATACTGTAATTGTATTCACAATAAATTTTCACATGCACAAGAATTTTCTCCAGTATATTTTATTGATCTTTCACAAAAACAGGTGACAGGGAAATAGGATACTGAATGCAAGTCATAGATATCCCGAAGAAGGGATTATATATCAGTCAGAAATGTGTTTTATATGCCCTACTCCTCAAAACATGCATGTATTTCCCTTTAGCCTTGGTAGTGAGAAACAGGAAGTAGATATCTTTGTCAATTACCGAAACATGAAATTCATTTATACCCTGGCACATAGATTCTGTACTCTTAAATCCCAATTTGCCACCATTCAGTATCTGTAACTACACTCTCTTCTCCAAGCTCCAACTTTGCTTCTGTTCCCCCTAGCCCCTCATGTGCATCTGCATCTTTCTAGGACTTCCATATATTTGGACATTCTATTTTTCAAAATGTATTAAAAACTTCATGTGAAGAGACTTCTCTGTGTCTTCCGGGCATTCCAATGGTACATGTGCTACACCTGATTTAGTGGTGTGACTTTCAATTACCGTGAAGGGAGCTATTGTGATACCTGGTGCATGAGCTGTGCTAAGTAGCTTCCCCTTCAAGGTCCTGTTCTCCCTCTTGTCCAGACAGAATGAATTTTGCTGCCATGGGCAGCAAACACTAGAGAAAGCATGTGTTCTTACTCATTGCTGATGGTGTAAGGCTGTCCAGTTCATGAGCGCTTTTGAATTTCTGTGTTTTCTTGCAAAATTAAAATCTTAAAAATATTAATGCCTGGACAACTGGAGAGAACATGCTTTTGAAACAAATCTCCTTCTCTCATCTTTCTTAGAATATTTTTGTCAATTTCTCCCATGAAGAAGGAAAAATACACGCAAAAAGTTAATTTGGAAACTGTCAGCACTAAATGAACTGATGCATTAACACTGTCAAGTCATCATGTAAAAGCAAAATATTATTTTTCTTTCTCTTTCATTTCTTTTGTAGGTTTTAATGTGCTTTCCGATATACCTATAAAGAATGGTTTGCCAAGAAATAACTAATTTGCTTTCTCTTATAGTCATTTACATTATTTTTCAATTTTCTGAACTGATAAGCAATTACTCCAAATTTCAGTATTCAGTAAAATTTTAACAGAGGATGGATTGTACACGTAACATAGATAATAAAAATTCAGTAGTAACAAAATATTTATTTATAAAAAATTATTTATAAAAAACTTTACATCTGCAATGTAAATAAATTAATCTAGCATGACTTTTCCCTCTTATTTATACTTAATAAATTGGAGGTACTGTCAAAAGCTATTCTAAATTGTTTGAATATTACAAAATTGTATAGGAAAGATTTTACATTTTTTACAGGGATAATGCACACATATGCATTTATTTCCATCTTCCTAAAGTATTCTTCTACAAAATTAGAACTTTCTTCAATAATTTTCTCTCCCACCTGCCTCAGCAAGAAATCTTATTTGGCTGGTTTTTAGAATACTTCCAAGAACTCAAGAGGTGACAATTCTAATTCAAAAGGAAAAGATGTATATAAACATGTAAATAAAACTATGAAAAAGAATAAGGCAGGCATGCCAAATATACCCTGGAGCAATTAGTTAGTACTTTGGTTGTATAGTTATTTAATAGTTTTCATGAGAGTCTGAAATTAAATATTCATCTCCAAATTTAATACATTATAGGCATATTTAAAATTGCTGAAAATAGTAAAAATAAGTCTAAAATATTTCATTAGTAGTTATTGAATTTAATCTGCTTTCTATTGAGGTGTTTGTCCCACACTGAAATGGTGATCCTAAGCACAAACATATAACTTACCTATATCTGGTTTTTCATTTGAGTTACTTCTCCATAAAATCCAGAGATTGAGGCTAATTATGAGTAAGCATTTGATATATTTGAAAAATGCAGAATTATAGAAAAAGATACATTTATATGGAAAAAATGAAAACTTTATGATAGGAGCAGGATAATTTTGATGGATTGAGTCAAATATTTATTTTGTGTATGTGTGTGTGTATATATATATATATATATATATATATATATATATATGACATAGATATATCACTAGCCTAGAAAGCAAAAGAAATGGTGATAAACTATGTAAATAATGAAAGTTTATGTAAATTGAATTTACTAAAGTAACTTATTTATAAAATATTGTCCAAATGGACTATGCTAATCTCTAAATCTGAAAAAGGAATTTAAATATCCCTTAATACAGTCTCATCCAGGAACTGTGGCATAAGCCTGTAATCTCAGCACTTAGGGAGGCTGAGACAGGAGAATTGAGAGTTCAAAGCCAGCCTCAGCAATGGCGAGGCACTAAACAACTCAGTGAGACCCTGTCTCTACATAAAACACAAAATAGGGCTGGGGATGTGGCTTAGTGGTCAAGTGCCCCTGAGTTCAATCTCCAGTACCAAAAAAAAACAAAAAAAACAAAACAAACAAACAAACAACAACAACAACAACAACAAAAA
The DNA here is from genome assembly GCA_004024805.1 of Geosciurus inauris. Classification (NCBI taxonomy): domain Eukaryota; kingdom Metazoa; phylum Chordata; class Mammalia; order Rodentia; family Sciuridae; genus Geosciurus; species Geosciurus inauris. The sequence goes on from PVHX01007960.1 coordinate 59,607, forward strand.
ATATATATATATATATAAAATCTCTGTATCTTTTCATAATTATCACTCTCATTCTTAAAGCTCTGGCTTCTTTTATTTATGAACAAGCATGGAGATAATTTTACAGGTTTCTGAAGTATTTGCTTCTCATGGATACAAAGAAATCTTAGTTTGTTTTAAGATGCACAGCCTCTAGAAGGACAAAAAGAACATTGCGTGGCATATTTAAGTATATTAGTCTTTCTGTGATCTATAACCTTTTATAATATGTTTGAATTAATGGGGAAATTAACAGCAAAACTACTGAAATAAAGAAGTCAAACTTTATCTGCAACATGGCAAATCATAGGGAAAAATGGTGAGTAAGCTGAAAGAAAAAAAAAAAAGATTCTGTGGGCTGTAGGAAACAGAGGAGAAATGAAAACATTTCATTAACAAGCAAGCGTGTGACCATGAGTTAGGACTTCCATCTAGGAAAGAGACTAAATTTAAAGTGCAGTAGCATATAAGTAAATACAAAAGCAAAGGATTTACATAATGACTCACACTACTTTAAGAACAGTTGAGATTCATTAAAATACCAAATTTAAAAACACAAAAGAAAGTGTACAGAATAATGAAAATGGTTAATGGCAGAAATGAAGATACTTTTAAAGAACATCAACGAAGATTAAAGGATTATGCAAAAGTATATTTTCCTTGTGTGAGAAAATGTCTCTCTCCATAGATTTCCTATGAATAAAAGGATTATACATTTTAAAACTATTAGATTACTTGTGGTGTTAAACTCTACTTCCTAAAAAAGTGCACCCAGATTTTACACAAAACAAAATATATAAGATATTATATGTCAAAGATGCAGCATTGCACTGGGTACTACCAAAGCCTATTTGCTATAATGGGTGTTTTGGTAGAACCACTGCAGTCATTGTCTGGTCATTAACTTTATGTGGATTTCAGCGGTCTGGTCCCATGTTTGTGAGACCTCAAGGTCATGCCATTAAGAATTCATTCCAGGTAATCTCGGTGCTCAGTTGTTAAAGATTAATCAATGGGGAAACCTACACACTTAATTTTTATTTGAAAAATGTTTTTACACTATATAAAACAACAAATCTGTCTTTTGTATTCTATCTCTTGACCATGATTTTGAAGATCCTTGAATGCATCAAAGGCAGATGCTGAGGCAGAACAATGCCCTAGTGTGTCAAATAGATTTCATTCCCCCATGTTGTATAAAGATCATGTAAGATGATTCCATTTATTTGATATATACATAAATAGTGAAACTCATAGAACCAGGGAATATACTAGTGATTGTAAATACCTAGAAAGTGGGAAAAATGGGGAGTTGTTATTTGAAGGATATAAACTTTTATACTAGATGAACAATTTCTGAAAGTGTGCTTTACAGCACAGTGTTTATAGCTAACAATTCAATATTGTAGATGTCAGAATATGTTAAGATGGTTAATCTCATGTTAAATATTCTTAACACAAACACACACATACACACATAGGCATAAGGGCATAAGGAAACTTTAAGAAATATTGAATGTGTCTAACATCTTCATTGTGGTGATAGTGTCATGGGTGTGTGCATAAGTCCAAACTCATCAAATTGTACATGTTAATTTTTGTGGTTCTCCATATGTCGGTTATACATCAATAAAATTGATTTTTAAAGGACAAAAGGCTTAGTTTGAAAAATATTAGAAGTGAAGAGAATTTCAGATATCCATTATTTTCCTGTTCATAAAGGCTTGGTGGCATAGGAATTGATTGCTCCCTCTGTCATTTTATTTTTAATTTATAAGACACATTTTGGCCAGGTGTACTGATGCATGCATTTAAACTCAGAAGGCAGGAAGATCAGAAGTTTGAGGTCAGGTCTGCTCCAGAGTTCCTGCTGACCTGGTAGGAGCAAAAGAGAGGGCCCAAAACTGCCTTTAGGGACTGCCACTGGATCCCACCCAAGGGCAGACCTGAGACTGCTAGCTGCCAGCCACAGGGGAGCCCACACCCACCATAAGTGCCACCCACAGAGACACTTGCAGGAGACCCTCCCTAAGTAAGGCCTGGGACAACCCCCAGTTCCAGGCCAGAGTTCCTGCTGACTGGCAGGAGCATAAGAGAGGGCCCAAAACCACCATCAGGGACCATCTAGGGAGCCCAGTCAAGGCCACTCTCACTGCCCTCTTGAGTTACTTCCACTTCCTCCACCACCAACTTAGTGGCAGTAGTGTCCATGTGGGGACACCTGCTGGGGACTGGAAGTAACTCCAAGGTGAGATACATATAAGCTCTAGTGTCACTACAAGATTATAGGATAGAAACTGCAATACTTCAGATCAGCATTGCAAGAAAGGAAGATATATAATCAACATGAAAAAACAAGAAAGTGCCCCAGATAAACCTAAATACCACAGTAATAGAATCCATTGACAGCACAGTTAATGAAATGTCAGAGAAAGAATTCAGAATATACATAATTAAAATGATCTGTGAATTAAAGAATAACTTAAGCAAGAAAATACAGGCAACAATTGATCAATCCAACAAAGAAATTGGAGAGCAAATAAAGGCAAAGCTTGATCACTCTAACAAAGAAATAAGAGAGGAAATACAGGTAGAAAAGATTAAGAAAGAGCTAGTGATTGTGAAATAAAATCAGAAATTCTTGAAAGAAAGGAAACAAGAACAACAACAACAACAAAATAAATAAATAAATAACAAACTCAACAGAAAATATCATCAGTAGCCTAGGTCACCTGGAAGATAGAAACTCAGATAAAGAAGACAAAATATACAATCTTGAAAATAAAGTTGACCATACAGTGAAGATAGTAAGAAATGAAGAACAGAACATACAAGAATTATGGGACAGCATCAAAAGACCAAATCTAAGATTTATCAGGATAGAGGAAGGCATAGAATTTCAAACCAAAGGAATGCACAATCTCTTTAACAAAATAATATCAGAAAATTTCCCAAACATGAAAAATGAAGTGGAAAAATCAAATATAAGAGGCTTAAAGGACACCAAATGTACAAAATTACAACAGATCTACACCAAGGCACATTATAGTGAAAATGCCCAGCATAATGAATAAGGATAGAATTTTAAAGGCTGCAAGAGAGAGGAATCAGATTACATATAAGGGGAGACTAATTCAGATCTCATTAGATTTTTCAACCCAGACCCTAAAAGTCAGGAATGGAACAACATATACCAATTTCTGGAAGAAAATGTATGACAACCAAGAATCTTATATCCAGCAAAATTGAGCTTCAGATATGATGATAAAATAAAAACTTTCCATGATAAACAAAAGTTAAAAGAATTTACAGCAAGAAAGCTTGCACTACACAGCATTCTCAGCAAATATCCCATGAGGAGGAAAGAACAACCAACAATGAAAATATACAAAGAAAGGAACTACACTATAAAAAGGAGGAGGGACAATCAAAGGAGAGACCAAGTCAAGGTATAAACCAAAAATAAACCAAAATTATCTGGACTAAAAATCATATTTCAATAATAACCCTGAATGTGAATGGCCTAAATGAACCAATTAAAAGACATAGACTGACAGACTAGATTAAAAAAAAAAGACCCAACGATATGCTGCCTTCAAGAGACTCATATCACAGGAAAAGACATCCACAGTCTGAACTTGAAAGGTTGGGGGAAAAAATGTATCACTCACATGGACCCCATAAACAAGCAGGAGTATCCAACCTCATATCAGATAAAGTGGACTTCAAACCAAAGATGGTGAAAAGGGATAAAAAAGGACATTTCATACTTCTTAAGTGAATCATACATCAACAAGACATAACAATCATAAATATGTATGTCCCAAACAATGGGGCTTCTGTGTATATCAAACAAATCCTTATCAAATACAAGAATCAAATAGACCACAACACAATATTATTTGGTGACTTTAACATAGCTCTCTCACAACTGGATAGATCTTCCAAACAAACACTAAACAAAGAAACCATAGAACTCAATAAAACTATTAAATAATTTAGACTTAACAGACAAATATAGAGTGTTCCACCCATCAGTGAGTAAATACACTTTTTTTCTCAGCAGCACATTGATCCTTTTCCAAAATAGATCATATGTTATGTCAAAAAGCCAGTCTTACCAAATATAAAAAAACAGAGATACTACCCTGCATCCTATCTGACCACAGTGGAATAAAGTTAGAAATCAATCACAGATTAAAAAATAGAAACTATCCAACACCTGGAAACTAAATAATATGCTAATGAATACTGCATGGGTAATAGAAGACATCAGGGAAGAGATAAAAAAAAATCTTAGAGGTAAATTAAAACTTTGATACAACACATCAAAATCTCTGGGACACCATGAAGGCAGTACTAAGAGGAAAGTTCATTGCATTAAGCTCATTTATTAAAAGAAGTAGAGGTCAACAAATAAATGACATGACTCTTCATCTCAAAGCCCTAGAAAAAGAAGAGCAAACTAACACCAAAAGAAGTAAAAGAGGAGCTGGGGTTATGGTGCAGTGGTAGCGTGCTGGCCTAGCACACATGAGGCACTGGGTTCGATCCTCAGCACCACATAAGAATAAAATAAAGATATTCTGTCCACCTACAACTAAAGTATAAATATTTTTTAAAAAAGAAGTAAAAGAAAATAATTAAAATCAGGGCTGAAATCAATGAAATTGAAACAAAAGGAACAATTCAAAAAATTGACAAAACAAAAGGCTGGTTCTTTGAAAAAATTAACAATATTGACAAACCCTTAGATACCCTAATGAAAAGAAGAAGAGAAAACCCAAATTACTAAAATTCATGATAAAAAAGGAAATATCACAACAGACACTACTGAAATAAGAGAATAATTATAAACTATTTTGAAAATTTATACTCCAGTAAAATAGAAAACTCTGAAGACATCAAAAAATTTTTAGAGGCATATGACCTACCCAAACTGAACCAAGATGTCATACACAACTTAAGCAGATTGATTTCAAGTAAGGACATAGAAGATGCCATCAAGAGCCTGCCAATCAAGAAAAGCCCAGGTCCAGATGGATTCTCAGCTGAGTTCTACAAGACCTTCAAAGAAGAATTAATATCAATACTTCTCAAACTATTTTATAAAATAGAAAAGGAGGAAACCCTTCCAAACCTCATTCTATGAGGCGAGTATCATCCTGATTCCAAAACCAGACAGAGATACATCAAAGAAAGAATATTTCAGACCCATATCCCTGATGAATACAGATGCAAAAATTCTCAATAAAATTCTGGCAGATTGCATACAAAAACATATCAAAAACATAGTGCTCCATGATCAAGTGGGGCTCATTCCAGGGATGCAAGGTTGGTTCAACATATGGAAATCAATAAAAATAATACATCACATCAATAGACTTAAAGGCAAGAGTCATATGATTTTATCAATCAGTGCAGAGAAAGCATTGCCAAAATACAGCACGCTTTTATGTTCAAAGCACTAGAAAAACTAGGGATAGTAGGAACATACCTCAACTTTTTAAAAGTTCTCTATGCTAAACCCAAGGCCAACATAATCCTAAATGGACAAAAATTGGAAGCATTCCTTCTACAAATGGAAAGAAGACAAGGAAGTCCTCTTTCACCACTGCTATTCAACATAGTGCTTGAAACACTAGCCAGAGCAATTAGACAGACGAAAGAAATTAAAGGGATTCGAATCGGAAAAAAAGAATTCCAGACTATCATTATTTGCAGATGACATGATTCTATACTTAGAGGATATATAGTTAATAATATGGGCCTGTCCTTAAGTGACTTAGGAAAGGGGGGTCCATTAGTAAGGAATTTGGAGAGACTTTAAAGACAGTAAACACTCTTAATGTTATTGTTCGGGGCAATCTGGCACACTAATGAGCTCTTGGTGCATCAGAACTTTCAACTTTCGAGCCTGTGAGCTTGGAACCTGGCCAGTTCCCACCTTGCAGAGAATAAACAACCTAAGGCCAGTTGCATAACACTGTACTGCATATTGGGAGGGGTTGCTGTGCCTTTTTAAGTCCTCCAAAGGAGAAGAAGGAGAAGAAGGAATCCAACTGGAGAAGAAGGAATCTAACTGGAGAAGAAGGAATCTAACTGGGGAAGAAGGAATCCAATGCTTTGAGTGTAGAAGAAAGAACCTGATGATGAGAAGACGGAACCTGATTTGTGAAGAAAGAATCTGAATCTCACCTATATGCTTACCCTACCCTCGGTGTTGCTTCTTTTACCCAAGGATAGATGTTGAAGTTGATGATGAAGCTTTGAGGAGAAAGACTCTCACCTATGTGTTTACCCTACCTTCGGTGTTCCTCCTTTTACCTGAGGATAGGTATTGAAGGTGATGATGATGCTTTGAGTGTACCTGCGAACCTGTGTTGTGTTATCCAGTGTTGACTGGTGAGTGCTTATTGGGCTGGAGCCACTCTTTCTTTCTTTTCTTCTATATTATTGATTCATTATATACAATACTAAATATTGTAAAGTATAACTGTTGCTTGCTTATTGTTCTATTATCTCATATTAAAGCTTATAAAACCCATCTTGTTGTGAGGCTGGTGATTCACTCCATGAATCTGCCATATATAAATTAGTCTGACATCCAGACCAAGACAGAGGTACCAAAAAATTCTACCACAAAACTTCTAGAATTAATAAATGAATTCAGCAAACTAGCAGGATATAAATCAACACCCATAAATCGATTGCATTTCTATACATCAGTGATAAATCCTCTAAAAGAGAAATTAGGAAAACTATCCCATTCACAATAGCCTCAAAAAAAAAATACTTGGAAATCAATTTAACAAAAGAGGTGAAAGATCTCTACAGTGCAAACTATAAGACACTAAAGAAAGAAATTGAAGAAAACCTTAGAAGATGGAAAAAGCTCCCATGCTCCTGGATAGCAGAATCAATATTCTCCAAATGGCAATATTACCCAAAGCGTTATATAGATTCAATGCAATTCCAATTAAAATACCAACATCATTACTTATAGAAATAGCAAAGGCAATCATGAAATTCTTTTGGAAGAATAAGAGACCAAGAATAGCCATAGCAATCCTTAGCAAAAACAGTGAAGCAGGAGACATCACAATACCAGACCTTAAACTATACTTCAAAGCTATAGTAGCAAAAATGGCATGGTACTGGCACCAAAATAGACATGTAGACCAATGGTATAGAATAGAAGACACAGACAAACCCACTTAAATACAGTTATCTTATACTAGACAAAGGAGCCAAACACGTACACTGGAGAAAAGATAGCCTGGTGCTGGGAAAACTGGTAATCCATATGCAGCAAAATGAAACTAAACCCCTATATCTCACCATGCACAAAATTCAACTCAAAGTGGATCAAGGACCTGTGAATTAGACCAGAGACTCAATGCCTAATAGAATTAAAAATAGGCCCAAATCTTCATCATGTCCAATTAGGACCTTACTTCCTTAACAAGACTCCTATAGCACAAGAAGTAAAATCAAGAATCAACAAATGGGATTGATTCAAACTAAAAAGCTTCTTCTCAGCCAAAGAAACAATCAATGAAGTGAACAGAGAGCCACCATTCTGGGAACAAATCTTTGACACATGCACATCTGATAGAGCACTAATCTCCAGGATATATAAAGAACTCAAAAAACTTAAACAAACAAACAAACAAACAAACAACCCAATCAATAAATGAGCCAAGGAGCTGAAAAGGCACTTCTCTGAAGAAGATATACAATTGATCAACAGACTTATGAAAAAATGTTCAACATCTCTAGCAATTAGAGAAATGTAAATCAAGACTAAGATTTCATCTCACACCAGTCAGAATGGCAATTATCAAGAATACCAAAAACAATAAGTGTTTGCAAGGTTGTGGGGAAAAAGGCACACTCATACATTGCTATTGGGACTGCAAATTGGTACAACCAATCTGGAAAGCAGTATGGAGATTCCTTAGAAAACTTGGAATGGAGCCTCCATTTGACCCAGCTATCCCACTCCTTGGTCTATAACCAAAAGACTTAAAAACATCATACTACAGTTATGCAGCCACTTCTATGTTTATAGCAGCTCAATTCACAATAATAGCTAAACTGTGGAACCAACCTAGATGCCCTTTGATAGATGAATGGATAAAGAAACTGTGGTATATATACACAATGGAATATTATTCAGCATTAAAATAGAATAAAATTATGGCATTTGCAGGTAAATGGATACAGTTGGGGAATATCATGTTAAGCAAAGTAAGTCAATCCCAAAAATATCAATTTGGCCTTTGGTATTTTGCTGATCCATAATGGGGGCAGGGGACACAGGAGGAATGGAGAAACTTTGATTGAGCAAAGTAGAGGGAGAGGGGAGTGGGCATGGGGACAGGAAAAATGGTGGAATATGATGGACATCATAGACCTAGCTTTATGTGTGACTGCATGTATGTTGATTCTACATCACATACAACCAGAGAAATGAAAAGTTGTTCTCCATCTGTGTACAATGAATCAAAATGCATTCTGCTATCATGTATACCTAAGTAGAATAAACAAATAAGTAAAATTATTTTTTAAAAAAAGAAGTTTATGGTCAGCTTCAGCAACCCTGTCTCAAAATAAAAAAATAAAATAGCCTGGGTATGTAACTCAGTGGTACATCACCCCTGGGTTTAATCTCTAGTGAAGGGGCAAGGGGAACAAAAGAGAAAAGAAAAAGCAACATTATATTTTGACTCATTATTCCAGAGTGTTTTTGCAATTTTTGAATATACTTAATATCTATAACTATCAAATAACTGTAAAAGACTTTAGAATCTTAGAATCTTAATTTTGTCACCCTTCAAATTAACTATTTGTCTGCTTGTAACAGGGTGATTATCAAAAATAAAATTAAACACAACATACTTTCATGGGAATCTTTAAAATGCCAACTTTTCATTAGTGTCCTTGAAGCTGACTTTATTTATGAAATAAGTGGATTAAATTATACTTAATCACAGAGCAAAGGTTTACACAAGCTTGACTTTGTGATACTTATTTTCTTTGTAAGGATTATTTTCATCAATTGTCATAACAAATCTATATAGCAGGTATTCTTTTAATTACTATTTTATATATGAGAAATCTTAGCCTTCTAAATTTTAAATAATTTGCCCAGGGTCACAGAGACAATAACTGGTAGAAGGAGGATACTATGAACTGTAATCTTTACTCCAACTCCATTGTACATAATAATAAAAGAAATAGGATGATTTTCATGACAAGTGAATGACCATATTATAATCTCATCAATTCAAGCATAAGATATAATAACTTCATGCTAAGCCAACATTGATTAGAGAAGTTATTTAATAATCCCCATTGACAAGAAACATTTTAAAAAACACTACAGAATTTTTGCAGTTCTTTTCATACATGCTGCAGGTTTTTTTTCTTTTCTGAGCCAAGAATACATTAAAATAGTTCAACAGTTCATTTGCAAATCAAAAACTTTAAATTAACAGCAATAATTATCTAGTATTTAAAAAGTCACCACAAGGCTGAATTGTATATCACTTACAATAGAATATCTGCAAATGCACATATTTCTTCATATAGAGGAAGGCACAAACCAGAGACCACCACTGATATTAGCTCTACTGTCTCCTCATCTCCACTCTGACACTCGGCACAATTAAATGCATACTGTGCTGTTTAGGCATCTGCATCCCAGAATCTCAGCACAGCCCCACAGCCTTTTTACTTATGAAAGGGAAAGTCAGGTTTTGCAACTGGCAACTGAGAAGTATGTCAGGATTAAGCAAGTTCTTAGCTATATGTGCACATAATATAAAGTTTCAGACAGTCCTTCTGTATGCCTTGCTTTCAGAGTTTGCAAAGTATAAACTCAGATCTTATTCCTTTTGAGTAACCCTTTGAATCTCAAAGGAAGCTGCCTGTGATTAACAATAGCTAGCCCATTATCCTGGCTGCCCCCAAGGCTCTCTCAGTTTGTCCTGCAGATTCAGGGCACTAATTCCTTATAGTTCACCTACTAACCATTTGGAAAACATTAGAATACCATATTGTATTAATTATAAAGCTATTTTCTTGAAACTTTTCTGGAATCCCATTCTTAGAATTATTGTAATGAAAGATAAAATGAAACATGGGTTACTGGATGCTTGATTTGGATCTAAAAACTTGGAATAAAATTTAATTATTTTATATTATCAATTGTTTTAATACATATATGCATTTAATTGAAAGTCACCATTATTATTAAGCATTGCTACTTAATTTATGAAAATATGGAAAATTGTTGCATTTCCATTGTCTATATCATGTCACTAGGAGTTATTTCATGCCAATTTTCTGCTGTTTTTGAACTATTACTGTAACTTGTAAGTAACTGATTAACAGGCAAATTAAAACTACTAGCAAATTCTTCCTATAACAATCAGGATAAATGTAAAGATTTAGTTGACTTTTCCTGTTTCACCCTGTGAAAAATCCAACTTTGCATCTATGTATGTATTCATTTCAATACACCTGATCTATAAATTTGCTTACTTTTTTCTCTTTTGAACAAAATATAACATCTTCCTTTAGATTAGTTAATAAAATTACTAATCTGTTTCTTTTTATGTTTTTGCTAAAAAATCATCCTGTGTTTTTCTAAACAAAATCATCTTTTAATAAAACCAAGGGCTTCCAATATTACTCTTCAAATGTATAAAACAAGTATACATATAAATAAGATACTATGTGAAATAATGCTCTGAAATGCTGAAACCCTTTGCAAAAACAATACAGAATCATTAGAACAAATTTAAGAGATTTGAGAAATTCCAGGACTGAGAGTATAGCTCAGTGGTAGAGTGTCCACCTAGGAAGTGCAATGTCTTGGGTTTGATCCCAAGCAACACACATACACACACACACACACACACGTGTGTGTATAATATATGTATGTGGGCATACATATATGTATATATGTGTATATGCACACACATATATATATATATATATATATGAACATAACTATTAGGAGAAGATGTGGTATTTTCACTAAAAGTAAAATTGAATCTTTTATTTTCCTGTCAGTGAATTCAGGTGTACTAAAAATAACAAGAAGTCTTTATCAGAGTTGAGAAAATAGATCATTGTAAGAGTGATGAATTGCTTTAAAAAATCAACCCAGATCACAGGAAGACAAGCACATGTGGCAAACATGATAGTATTTTGTTTGATAAAATAATATAGCTGTCAAAGAAAATTGGGAACATAATTTTCCACAGTACGGCTTGTCCCCTAAATGACCAGATAGAAAACTAAATCTACAAGGTCAACTGTTACAGAGGGATGTGGGAGACAGCTACTTTGATAACAAACTGTCTTGAAGAATGAAGACAAATGGATAGAGGTGACAAGTTGGATGCATCACGACCCACTTTAGTTCCAATTGTAGAAAGTTGGATGCTAGTTATGTGAACAGCAGAATATTCAATATGAACAAAGGTTTACAGTAAAAACTGAGCCGCTGAAGTCAGCAATTCGTTACAGGAGTAAGGTAACTACTGTTCAAAGATTCAGTAAAACTACCTAGTCAATAATATTAGTAGTCTAGTGAGTTAAATATTATTCATTGTAATAACATTAGTAAAACTAAGTCACTGAGAATGGAAAAAAGGAAGTATTTAGTTCTCGAAGGTTATAACATATTTTAAAAATGAAATATATTTTGCACATGTAGTGTATGTGTGTGATTGTGCACATGTGTGCAACAGAATAATCTCTAAGACTTTTCTAGTAACCTTAACTTTTTCACATAACACAGAAGAGCTTAGATTACTTCATCATCTCAAATCTCAATAAAAACTTTATTCATTCTATCAGTTCATGATATATTAATAAAAGATCACACTGAAAAAAATGTAGCAATGATCAGCCAAATTGAAATTGTCTAACTTAATGTCTTGGGTTTGGAAGAAAGAATTTTTGAATATTAAAGTGTCTCTGCTTTGCTGATTATAATGCTCCTTCAAGAAGTTTGATAATCTAGCAGACACTAGTTGAAGATAAATACTGTAACTAATGTTTAGTCAGCTATTTCACTGCTCGGACTAAAAGACCCACCAGAACAATTATAGAGGAGAAAAGGTTTATTCAGAGGCTCACAGTTTCAGTAGTCACTACCCATCAACAGCAGGATACATTCCTCTGGGCTCAATGTGAGACTGAACATCATCGTGGAAGAGTACAGCAGGGGGAAGCATCTCACATGGTGATCAAAGAGCATAGAGAGAGATTCCATTCTCTAGATATAAAATATATACCCCAAAGCCACACCCCCAATTCCCACCTCCTCCAGCCACTTCAGTTACCACTCAGTTAATTCCTATCAAGGGATTAATTCACCATTGATTGTGTAAAGACTCTCACAACCCAATCACTTCTCCTATGAATCTTCTCACACATGAGCTTTTGGGAGATAACTCACATCCAAACTATAACAACTGATAAATAAAAACCTCTACTATGTAAAAAAAAAAAAAGTATTGTTGGGGCAGAGAATAAATTGTAGGGAAAATATTATATATTCATGTTAAATTGGCATAAATTATTATATTTTTCTAAATAAGTTTAATGCATGAATACCATGAATATATCAAAGAAAGTAGAAAAAAACCTTAAGTATGGATATTTCATACTTAATCTGCTAAGTATGTAGTGTAAGTTTCAAGAGGTTTTTGTTGATTGCTTGGTTTTAAAAGTTATTGAGACAAAAGTGTTAAATGACAACTTTGTAATAATCACTCCTTTAGGCATTCTTTTAATGTAACTCATCTCAGTTTTTAGAAAATTTTATTGGTAATCCAAATATTCACACATACCTTATTTCACTCATGGAGATAAATGGAGTTTATAATTTGTATATACAACATAGAATGTTCCACATTTTACTTCTGTTTTTTTAGCATAGTCCACAATTTTTAGTATTAAGAATTAGAAAGTTAAATAAGATTTTAAATCTAAGACTATTAGATTTAGAAGACCACAAATTTTGTCACCAGATTACTGAATAGAAATGATGTGCATAGTTTTCTAACTAGACCAACACTAGTAGACCATTTTGCAGTGATAGAAATGTCCTACAGTTGGTACTGTCCAGTGAAATCTCCACTCTCCACTTGTGGCTATTGAGTACTTTAAATGTGACTGTGCAAACAAGAAATTGAGTTTTATGTTTTATTTAATTTATAATAATCTAAATGTAAATAACCACATGTGACTAGTAGTTTCCATACTAAACAATGTGTATTTATACAAGTGTGTATTACATGACATGTATTTTACCTCTTGAAAAAGATATCCAAATGAAGATAAGTAACCTGGATACTTTTATGATACCCAAGAAGTGATCAGAGCATTAATATCTATGTTCTCAAAAACAGTGTTACTTCCCATGTACAATATTATGTTGTATACATATTAATCTCTTAAAAAGGACAAAGCATTTATAAGCCCCATAGACCTGCTTTAAATTAATGCCTCTAAATATAAGACACAAATTGTCACACATATGATTTAAGATTGAATTGTTAAATGTTTAGAAGATAGTGGATTTTATTCATACACTTTTTAATAAAATTATTTCAGTCAATTAAAAGTCTAAGACTATAATTCTCTAGTTAATGGGTTCAAGGATAGCTCCAATAATGTGGAAGATCATGCCAGGACTGGAAATCAGAGAAGTAGTAATGATCTCTGAATCTGAGCCCTACTTAGACTCTCGTAAATCATGAAGAGATCCACATAGAGCTGCAATGCTCAAAGGATATTTAATACAATTATTTTTAGGTTATTTATTCAAAATTTGCATTAAAAAACTGTTGATTAGAATAACTGAAGAGAAGTATCAATTTTAATGGTTGTATTTACTTTAAGATATTTCTGAATGCTTAACACTAAGTGTACAAAGGAGAAAGAGAAAATTTATGTTTCTCTGACCTCTTTAAAAGTCAAGGACATTGTTGTTGCTTTCCATTAATTCTTTCATACAACCTACTGTTAGGTGGGATCAGAGTCCAAGAGGTCCAATTAAAGGGACGGGTCAGAGCAGCTGCAGTCACCAGCTGCAGAAAGGAGCAGCTAGCCAGACGCTGATAGTCACCAGTAGACACGCCTCCTGTCACTCAGCAGGTTTTCCTGACCTATCCAGGAAGGACTCTGGCCTTTTCTTCCTGCCCCCAAGCCCTCCCCTTCCTGACTGGGCTTTTCCAATTCTCCCTACAACGGAGCCCCAGCGCCATTCCTCCCGGATGCACTCTGATGGATGGGGGGATTCGGCCCCACAGAATGTATTTTCAATAAAGCCTTGCCAAGTGGCTTTAATTCATCTCCTTCTGGTCTAGTCTTTACACCTACTGTCATTTGGAACATTCTTTGAGAAATGATTGATATAGGATCATTTCAGTCTCTATATTCAGGTTCTTAAGATTTAGCACCAATGACAATGACTGGATGGTTTAGTAGCTTTTGGTCATAGTGGGGCAGGGAAGAGAAAAAGGACAACATATGAAGACATCTGAGTTACAGGGGTAGCCCTGATATTATCTACTATTATTACCCTGTGCAAACAATTGAAACTCTCTAATCATCAGTTGATCATCTGTGAAATATAGTGTGAAATATGTGACTAGTCAATCTATTTTCCCTAGAGTCTTGTATCTGACCCTGTTTTACCTGCTTTTAAAATTTTTATTTGACTAAGGCATAATACATGATATTGGTTTGAAAACTATTTCTATTAACTCTTAATTCTTCTTCCTTACCTGTCTGGCTTTTTTGTACCTTTATCTACATTCTGTCAGGATAGAATAAAGAAAATTAAATATTTGAATTCTTCTTTTATCGCTGATCTCATCTTTTTAAAAATTAGGCAAATCATATTGTAACAACAAACTGATATTTGATTTCAAAGTGCTTTTTTAACAAGTTTTTTAAAAAGGAGGCATAAATTGCCATCTCTTTAAATGAACTGACAATTGTCTCACTCATCTAAGAATAATGCTATAGGGTAGATCTTGGAATATAATTTTACCAAAAATAACTGTACGAAATTTAATCATATTCTTGTTACAATATTTTGTAGCACTTTACTAAAATTTTGACATCATATGAAAAACACAGAATAAAGAAGATAAATAAAATATAAGTGAGTAGAGTGCAAATCAGAGTGTAAGAAGCCAAATACACAATTTGTTAAGCAGTCTTTGTTTTATTGAACACTCTCTGATATGTCCCATTCACAACAAGCTTACAGGCTATGCCTTGTATTCTTGTTTCACAGATCTTGAACAAGAACAAGATCTTGTTCTAGAATACTTATTGAATAATTTTTGGAATTGAGATTCAAAGTTCTTTCTAGAGTCCACATACTTTAAAAACTGAATTTTATACCACAACAGAAAAAAGAAGAGATGAATTGGGGCTGGGAAGAGATTAGAATAAAATTTAGTAATCATACATTGTGAATTCTGAAAGGTAACTAAAATGTGTGCTAGTAGGTCCCTTCGGGATTGACATAGGAAAGATATTATTATTAAAGTTACCTTCTTATGAAATAGGCCATTCTAGCGCCCGAGAATGGAGAAAACTTCATGATAATCTTAGCATGGATAAATAAACACCTTGTCCCCACAATTTAATCTGAACTTCTGTGTCATTTCATAATAAAAGCAGCAGCTTAATTTATTGTTCTCAAGTCACTTTTACACAAATTATATTTCTTCAAGTCATTGTAAAAAGTCCTAAGTGACAAGATATATTATACTATAGATAGACAATAACCATCCTTCACTATTCTTCTGCCAAAAAAACCCCAAGTAAACAAAGCAAAGACATCATGAGAAAATAAATTATATAATTATGTATCTACTTAAAAAATCTTAAGCATAATTTCTTCAATAATAACATATGATAGGGGCTGGGGTTATGGTGCAGTGGCAGCATGCTCGCCTAGCACGCGGGAGGCACTGGGTTCGATCCTCAGCACCACATAAAAATAAAATAAAGCTATTGTGTCCACCTACAACTAAAAAATAAATATTTAAAAAGAAAATAACATATGATATCTTTCTTCTTATTTCTATTTTATTATAATAAAGCTAGATGAGCAGATGTGAAGCGTATGTATTTCCTCAGACAACTTTGCATCTAAAACATAAAGGAAACCTAACTTTGAAATGCAGACTTAGGGAAGCATCCTATCTCTTCATCTATTATGAATTAGTTTCCTTGTGATAGGTTCAGAAGTCTCTAAAGGCAGAAGTAAAGGGAAAACTTTTATTTCAAAAGATGCTAGCACATTTTTTTTCATCAATTGTAAAAATTTAGGCATTCTGGGGTTTTATTTTGTTTCTTCAAAATGATAAAACATATATATCGTATTACATACAAAACAAATTAGTCTAGAATTGGATGAAAGTTCTGCTTTGGGATTCCAACCAAAGATTCATTGAAATTGTGAAAATTGGGCCTGTATTGTGAGAAACAATTTTATTATTTTTCAACTTTCATTTTTGTAGAGAGTATTAAGGTTTCCTGCCTGAAATTGAATTAAAGTTAGAAAAACTAAAGAGATTTTGATCTAGGTCAAAATTTAAGACAATTAGTGTATTGGAGCCTGGAGGTAAAAACGAAAATAAATTTGCAGAATTTGCTACATGCTCTAATGTGTGTGCGGCTGATTTGTATCATGGGAATAATACCATTTGGTAATAACTTGTCTGTCCAAATGTCTTTTTTTTTGCAAAAATATATAAAAATCAAATCCTATCTTTCAAGCTATGCCCAAAGCATTAAAGCAGAAACTTTTCTTGTTCTTGCCTTTTAAAATGATATATGTAAGGATTAACCTGTTGATATTTACATTGTTCATATATAGGAGAACATGGTAGTAGGAAACTATGAAAAACTGCATAAGTGTGAGAATCTTCAGCAAGATATTATGCTAGTTAGTTATATTTTTAAAAATCAATTTAAGTAATCACTCTCATAAAATGATCTTTGATTATGTCAGTGATATGCTATGGATTTTGATTGCAATGTTAAATAAGATTTAATGCTTATATCTTAGTAGGTTTATGAAAAACTTGAACTATTTCCTGCAGATAAGAATTAAATTTTTGAAACATAATCAATTATAGTTGAGAGAAACTGAGGCTTTATCAGTGCATTGTCAAAATTTGTATTTTTTGTGTTTTTTTTTCAAATTTAATATTATCAGTTATTTTACATAAATGTTATAGAAAAATAAATTGAATGTGTTTTCCTTGTCAAAGTAATATTCTATTTGCTATCACAAATAGTTCATAATTTGCTATGGGATGCCATTTTTAATTTATAATAAGATAAGGAATAAATGCATCAGTTAAATTGCTTTTACATACCAGTTACAAATATTCTGTACTTTTACCTTAACCTATTAAAAATTCAAAGTGCCCGACAATTTTATTAAAAGAACACTGCTTAATTTTACATTATTTGGAAGTTGTAATAAGTTTTCTATAGAACCATAATGAGTACAAAGATAATTAGCATAGTCAGGATATGGAATTGAGACATAAAATTAGTACCTGACACAAATGCAGATATTATCAAGTTTTCATCTAAGATACCATTTAGAATATTGAGTCATTTTTGCTCAACTCATTAGAAATGTCAGCTCATAACCTTATTTTGGTTGATTTTGTGAGATCTTAAAGTTATTAACCAGTTCTTGGTCTCTAACCACAATGGTGTTTTAAAGGAAATCCTTTAAATTTTATTAAACACAAAATATCTAAACTTAACTATAATAAACAGGTTTTTAATATTAAATTATGAAAAACTAACATCACCCATGATAATTAGTTGGTGAAATATCCATTTTGCTAGTATTCTGGATAGAAAACATTAGGAATTTTCATTCCAAGTAAGTTCAGGATGACCAATCAAGTAGTTTAATTAATACATTATATGGAGAAACAATAATTTGTACTTAAAAATTTACATTATTTTATTCAAGTAAATAATGCATATGAAGTAGTATTTTTAGGGGAACTGAAAAATGACTATTTTAGAAATATAATTGGATTAATTAGTAGAAATATCAAACTTTATTGAGCACTCAGTGTGTCAATATTTGCCAGGTGTTGAGAGGAACATTATCAAAGAGGAAAAGAAAGAAATTGTCTTGAGAAGCTCTGAATTTAACAAAAATAAGACTGCTTAAGATAATAACTTTAAAATATTTTGATTTCTTTTGCTGAGTCTTTGCTTATATGATGTGAAGCTTCTAGAAGTGAATAAGACAATAGCTATGTCTGTATTTCAAAATAAATAACTTTCTTTGGTCTTCATCTTTGTCACTCTTAGTCTTTTATTCCTGTATTGTATTGAGAGGATCATTTTTTAGCACACCAATTATTTCTTACTCAAGCTTCTGGAAGAAAGTTCACAGGGGAGTTTGATCTGTAATCACTAGTAACCATTGATTTTGAAAAATAATGATTAAATCTTAACAATGAAGTGAAAATTATTCTAGAAACAAAATTTTTTAAAAAGTAAATGATGAGTTTTCTAGATGGTGGAATAAAAAAAAAGGGCAGACTTTACTGGAATTTAATAGTGTACATTCAAAGCAGATCAGAGCCTCAGGATGTTGGTTATAATAATATAAGAAAGAAATCCCTAGTGCCACAGCCACTGTCATGCTGGAGCACAATCCAGAGTGGTTCCTCCACCAGCAAAGTGGAGGGATAAAGGAATTAAAGAGCCTGCATTCTTAGGAGACCTGTGGCATGTCTGCATACAGAGAGTTTACAGATCAAAGACACTGCCCTACTAAACTGAAAGGTGCACTGCATAATATCCTTGTGTGGGAAAAATGCCCCATCTTTCCTGGCTGCATATAGAGGACAAACCATTTTGCAGTGTTGGCATGGATGCCTCCAGCTAGGGAAGCTGATTCCTGACAAACTCAAATCTGGCCTGAAATATAGCCCTGGTAAACCAAAGCTTCACAACATAGAGTGTTCCTAAGTGACCAGGAGAAAATCAAGCCTGGAGAGAAATTTACACAGGTTACAACTGGTCATGGAAACCCACCCAACTCTCTTCCCCCACCCCTTCAATCTACCTGCTTGCAGGTAGCTGGGCAAAATGTGGCTATAAAGAAATTCAAAAGGGCTGGGCACGGTGGCACAAGCCTGTAATCCCAGCACTTAGGGAGGCTGAGACAGGAGAATCGCAAGTTCAAAGCCAGCCTCAGCAACGGGGAGGCACTAAGCAACTCAGTGAGACCTGGTCTCTACATAAAAACACAAAATAGGGCTGGGGATGTGGCTCAGTGGTCGAGTGCCTCTGAGTTCAATCTCCAGTACCAAAAAAAAAAAAAAAGGAAAGAAAGAAAGAAAGAAAAGAAAAAAGAAAAGAAAAGAAATTCAAAAGGGCAGTGGCAGGAGTGATTGATTTTGAAGACTGAACCAGAACCAGGATGTGGGGTCCATATATAATGCATTGGGCTAAGAATTGGCTCCTCCACCACACAAGTGGAAACCAAGTGAGATCTGTGAGGTTCAGTCTTCCAGAACTGACCAGAAAATTGCTGGGCCCTGGAGGTGTGCTTATTTAAAATCTCCAGACCAATTGCAGTGATTGGCTGGAGCATACCTACGGCTAAACCCTGCCTCCAGGAGTTCTGCTATGGGATTACCTCTCTCTCTTCAGCAATCCACCCAGAGGGCAGAATATCATGCTCCAGACAACCCTACCTAATACTGATGAGTAGAGAAGCTGAGAATCCTTTGAACTCTAAGGGAAACCATTCTTAACTTTTCAGTGAGATTTTTTTTCTCTCTCATTTCTTTTCTCTGTTTTACTGTGACCTTAATTGTTCATGCATATTTATACATGTTCATATTGATTTTTTCTCAGTTATAGTATTTTCAAAGCCAGTTATTTTTTATGGATCAGTTCTTTGAGGAATAGGATGTTTGATTATTATAATTCAGTTGTGTTTTGTATTTGTTCATTTTTATTGTAATTTTTAAATTACATTTAAATTTTTTTATTTGTAATTTTAAAAAAATTTTATGATATATATATATATATATATATATATATATATGTCTCTCACTTATCTCTTCCCCTTGAGTCTCTTTCTCTTTTCCTCTATTAACAGCCAATTTGTATTTTTTTCTCTTTCATTCTTCCTTTAATTTTTTACTTCTCTTTTCTCTGACCTTCCTCCAAAATCATCACATCCTATATCAATTCTGTTCTCTCCATATTCACCATTTGAAATTGTAAACACTTTTGCAAACATACTGTTTTTATTGTAGGCAATAACCAATCACATCATTTCTGTTTAATATGACAATATTGCACACATCACAGCAAAAAATATTTGTTTTAATGCTGTAAATTGTTTACATTGGTGGTTGTTATTATTTGTCTTCTCATAAGTGATGTTATTGGAAATCTTCAGGGACACTCTAAGTCCACAAGATAGAAACTCTACTGCCTCAGATCCATACATTTAGATGGGTAGACACACAAACAACATAAAAAATCCAGGAAACAAATCACTTCAAACAAATAAAGATACTCCAATAACAGAATCCATTGATACTACACTGAAAGAATTGTCAGAGAAGTGTAGAATGTACTTAAACTAATGTGTGAATTAAAGGATATTGTTACAAGTGAAGTCAGAAAAAAATACAGAAAATGAAAGATCACTTCAATAAAGGGATAGAGATTCTGGAAGAAAAAAAGCAGAAATCCTCAAAATGAGGAAATCAATAAACTGAATTAAATATTCAATGGAAAACATCACCAAAAGAATAGACACTTGGAAGACAGAGCTTCAGGCAATGAAGATAAAATGTATAATCTTGAAAATAAGTTGACCATGAAGGAAATATATTAAGAGACCATAAATGGAACTTCCAAGAAATATGGGATAACCTAAAAAAAACTAAATTTAAGATTTATTAGAATATATGAAGGCTCAGAGATATAGATCAAAGGAACACACAAACTTTTCAATGAAATAATATCAGATAATTTTCCAAACATTAAGAATAAAATAAAAAATCAAATACAGGAGGCTGACAGGACTCCAAATATACAAAATTACAACAGACCTACACCAAGACACCTTATAATGAAAATGCTTAATATACAGAGTAAGAATGGAATTTAAGGACTGCTAGAGAAAAACAAAATGTCACATTTGGAGAAAAATAATCTGGTTCTCAACTGATTTCTCACACCAGCCCCTCAAAGCTAGGAAGTCTTGGAATAATATATACCAAGCTTTGACAGAAAATGAGTGCCAGCCAAAAATACTATACCCAGAAAATTGAGCTTCAGAATTGATGGTGAAATAAAAGCCTTCCATGATAAACAAAAGTTAAAATAATTCACAATTAGAAAGCCTGCACTACAAAACATACTCAATAAGATATTTCATGGAGAAGAAATGAAAAACAAAAATGAATACCAAAAAACAGAGAAAATGCACTATAGAAGAATAGTCAATCAAAGGAGAAACTAATTCAAATTTGAAACAGAAATCAATCAAAATGATATGAATAAAAATCATTTCTTAATAATAACACTGATTATAAATGGCCTAAATTCATCAATCTAAAGACACAGACTGGTAGATTGGATTAACAAACAAGACTCAGCAGTATGTTGTCACCAAGAATCAACTTACAGGCAAAATATATCATTCACATCGATCCATAAGCAAGTAGGGATTTCTATATCCATATCAGGTAAAGCGGACTTTAATTCAAAGTTAATCATAAAAAACAAGAAAAGACATTTCATAGTGCTTAAGGATATGATCTATCATCAAGACATAGCAATCATAAATATTTATGCCCAAACAATGGAGCATCTATGTACATTAAACAAACCCTTCTCAATTTTAAAAATCAAATAGATCACAACACAATAATACAAGATCATTTTAAAACACCTCAACACTAAAATAAAACAAAATCTAAATAAAGAAGCTATAGGACTAAAGAAAATACAGTAAATAATTCAGACTTAACAGACATATATAGAAAACTTCATTCATCAATCTCTGAATACACTTTCATCTCAGTAGCACAAGAATATTTCTATAAAATAGAAAATATTGCAGTCCACAAAGTAATTCTTGGCAAATATTTAAAAAAATAGACACAATACCTTGCATTCTATGGGGTCATATTAGAATGAAATTAAAAATAAACTATAAAAATAAAAATAGAAGCTATATAATACCCATAGACTAAATAATATGCTCTTGAAAGACAAAAGGATAGTAGAAAAAATCAGGGATAAAATGAATAAAAATGGAGTTTAGAGTTTAATGAGAATAGCAATACAACATCAAAATCTCTGGGACTCTATGGAAGCAGTGCTAAGAGGAAAATTCATTGAATCAAGTTCATTCACTGAAACAACAGAAAATCAACAAATAAATAACCTAACATTACATCTCAGAGCCCTATAAAAAGAAGAACAAATCAATATCAAAAGCAGTAGGAGAGAGGAAATAATTAAAATCAGAGTTGACATCAATAAAATTGAAACAATAACAACAGCAAAATCCTAAAAATTGACAAAACAAAAAGTTGGTTCTTTGAAAAAAATGACAAACCCTTAGCCATACTATCAAAGAGAAAAATAGAAAAATCTCAAATTACAAAAATCCATGATGATAAAGGAAATATCACAGTGAAACTACTGAAATACAGATAATAATCAGAAACTATTTTGAAAATTCATACTCTAATGAAATAAAAAATCTTGAGAATATCAACAAATTTCTAGAAACAGAACCTACCCACATTGAATCAGGAGGACATAGAAGATATAAACAGATCAATTTCAAACAATAAAATTAAAGGTGTCATCAAAAAACTACCAACAACAAAAGCCTAGAATCAGACAAATTCTCATCCCAGTTCTATGAGACATTCTAAGAAGAACTAACACCAATCCTCCTCAAATTGTTTTATAAAATTTAAAAGGAGGGAATCCTTCTAAACTCATTCTATGAAGCTAATATAACCCTGATACCAAAACCAGAAAAAAGACACATCAAGGGAAGAAACTTCAAACAAATATCTTTAATGAGCATACATACAAAAATTCTGAAAAAAATTCAGAGGCAAGCGCTCTACCGCTGAGCCACAATCCCAGCCCCCAACATCATTCTAAATGGAGAAAAATTGAAAACACTCCCTTTACAACGGGAGCAAGGCCAAGGATGCCCTCTTTTACCACTTCTATTTGACATAATCCTGAAAAATCTAGCAAAAGTAATTAGACACAAGAAAGAAATTAAAGGAATATGAATAGGAAAATAAGGAATGAAATGATCTCTATTTGCAAACAACATGATTCTATATTTAGAAGACACAAAAAACACCACCAGAAAGCTTCCCGAACTCATAAATGAATTCGACAAAGTAGTAACATATAAAATTAACACCCATAAATTATTTGCATTCTTATATATAAGTAATGAATCAACTGAAAAAATTAGGAAATTGATCCCATTCACAATAGCCTTATAAAGATAAACTATTTGGAAGTCAATGTAACAAAAAAGGTAAAAGATCTCTACAATGAAAACTAGAGAACACAAAGATGGGAATTGAAGAAGACCTTAGAAGACGGAAAGATCTCTCAAATGCTTGGATAAGTAGAATAAATATTGTCAAAATGGCCAAATTTACAGATTTAATGTAATTCCTTTTAAAATTCCAATGATATTTTTCATAGAAATAGAAATAGAAAAAGCAGTCAAAATTCCTTTGGAAAATTAAGAGGCCCAGAATAGGCAAAGCAACCCTCAGCAAGAAAAGTGAAGCATGAGGCATCATAATATAAGACCTTTAATTATACTTCAGAGCAGTAGTAACAAGAAAAATGGCATGGTATTAGCACCAAAACAGACATAAAGACCAAAGGTACAAAATAGAAGACATGGTGACATACCCACACAAGTACAGTTATTTCATACTAGACAAAGTGCCACAAATATACATTGGAGACACATAGCCTCTTCAAGAAATGGTGCTGAGAAAACTGGAAATCAATATGTAGCAACAAGAAATTAGACAGCAATCTCTTTCCTGACATAAAACTCAACTCAAAGTGGATCAAGGACGTAGGCATTAGACAATGCCTACTACTAGATATACATGCAGGCCCAAAACTCCATCATGTTGGTTTAGGAAAAGAATTCCTTAACAAGACCCTTAAAGCACAAGAACTAAAATCAAGAATAATTAGAGAGGTGGTTTCAAACAAAAAGCTTTTTCATAGCAAAGGAAATAATCAAGAATGTAAAGAGAGAGCGTACATAAAAATTCTTTGCCTCCTGCACCTCAGATACAGTATTAATCTCCAGGATATAAAAAACTCAAAAAAGGTACAACAACAACAAAAACAAAACAACCCAATCAATAAATGGGCAAAGGAACTGAACAGGCACTTCATAGAAGTATGATGGTCCACAAATACATGAAAAAATGTTCACCATCTCTAGCAGTAAGAACAATGTAAATTAAAACTACACTGATATTTTATCTCACACCATTTAGAATGACAGTTATCAAGGATAAAAGTAATAAGAAATGTTGGTGAGAATGTGAGCACTCATATATTGCTGGTGGGAATGAAAATTATTGCAACTACTCTGGATAGAAGTATGGAGATCCCTCAGAAAACCTGAAATGGAACCATCATTTGTCCAAATTATCCCACTCCTCAGTTTATACAAAGGTCTTAAAATAGTATTGTGATGTGACCATATCAATGTTTATAATAGCTCAATTCACAATAGCTAAGCTATAGAACCAACCTAGGTGCCCTTCAAAAGATAAATGGATAAAAAAAAGTGGGTCACATACGTAATAGAATATTACTCAGTCATACAGAATAATGAAATTATGGCCTTTGCCATTTAATAGATGGAACTGAAGATTATCATGCTAAGTGAAATAAGCCAAGTCTTGCCCCCCCCCCAAAAAAAAAAACATAGGCCAATGCTCTCTCTCAAATGCAAGTGCTAACTCACAATAAGCAGGGGGGAGAGAAGAATAGAAGTTCAGCGAATTAAACAAAGGGGAATGAAGGTAAGAAAGGAGGATAGGAATTCCTATCAGTAGAATGAATTAGTATAGAATCAGTAGTAGAATTCCTAGACAGTAGAATGAATCAGACACCATTTTCCCGTGTTCATATATGAATACGTGACCAGTGTAACAGCACATCATGTACAACCACAAAACTGGGAAATTATATTCCATGTATGTTTGATATGTAAAAATATATTCTACTGTTATATATAACTAAAAAGCACAAATAAAAAATTTAAGGAGCCAATGATGAAATGAATTACATAATCAATGCTTGATTCATATTCTGAGGGAAAATTATCTTTTAAAAGTATCATAGATCAAGAATGCATGATCTAATTCCCAGTGAAACCATTACAATTTTTAAATATCTCTGGAAATGATTTGTATTTTTTAAAAGTTAAAATTATTTATTAATACAAAATAATGGAGATTAAGAGGATTAAAAAGATATGAGTAAAATAGAAAAAGTATTTTATATTAATGAAAATACATCATTAATTTTCATGTACATGTGAACTAAATACTTAGAATAAATTTTCAAAATGGTCATTCTTGATGAAAAATACATATAACCAATTTTCCTTACAAGATCTGCATATCAAGCATAGAAGACAGTGCTAAATAAAAAGCTAGGAAAAGATATATCATTCAATTCTATTTCAATTTTTTTCTGCCTTCATCTAACATGATAACATAAAGACAAATGGGGCTTTATTTCAGTTATGAAAAATGTTTTAATATTTCAAGCTAAACTTCCCAATATTAATCAAAAGAAATTTATTTCCTCTGAATAAATACAGAAAAAAATCTATGTCAAAATTTAATTAACATTTATTTATGAAATGAATTCTTAGCAATTTGATATAGAAACAATCTCCCTTATATTTTCAGAGAACATATACAATGAGAGAACACTGATATATAATTAATTAAAAAATAATTGTTGGTGCTCCTTAAAAACTAGGCATGAGATTAAAAAAAAACTTCTATAGCCAATCTGTTCAAAAGATTTCATATAAAATATAAAAATAATAGGTATTCAATCAGGGGTTTGTATCCACAAAGATCTTGGAATTGATCTGAAGATACTGAGGAACAATAGTATTTGATATTCATACAGAAAAGAAAATTTTCCTGAGCACCATTTCCTTTATACTAATTCAAACAAATATTTTTTGAATTTTAGACATAAATGTAAACAAAACTTTTCAAGAATTTTGAAAAAAAAATAGTTCTGTGTTGGGACTGGTGAATGAATTATGGTCTTTGAACTGCCCAGAGACAGAGGTGATACTTCTGTTAGGAATTTCTTGGTGAAAAGGCACCAAAGATTGTCCAGTTGCTATGGTGGTGCCCTATTCAAAAGGGGGTTCTGTGCCAGCCACAGAATTTATCAGTTCTTAACCTTGGGTTCAAACACCGGCTGCCCACAGGTAAAAAGCTATGGGTGCAAGCTGATAATTATAATTAAGGAGCACAGTATTTTGTCCTTAAGTCCTTGAGTGCTTTGAAGAAACTTTCTCACAAAAAAATCCTTTTAATGATATAACCTACATAATAAACGTTCTGAGCTGAATTATTCTCATTGCACTCAATACAAGTGTAGTACCCACCAGGGCCCAGCTTTCTCTATTTGTGTGTCTGTCTGTTTTTTCTAATCTCCCATTTTCCCTTGTCAAGTTTTCTTAATTAACCATTGGGTAGGTAGGGACAGTTCTGTAAGAATAGCTTTAAGACCTTGAGTAGTCAAATAATATAATATTTATATGTTATTCAAAAAGCTATATTTGAAAGAAAAAAGTAAATTAATAAAAATCAAATTCAAAAATTTCACAAAAAAAGTGGAAAGTCTTCCCATGGTCAAGTTTTTGAAGAATTAGTATTGTTACAATGTTCACACTACTCAAAGAAATCTACTAATTCAAGGCCATCTCTATCAAAATACCAATGACATTCTTCACATAAATAGAAAAAATCATAAAATTTATATGAGAGCACAAAAACTCCAAATATTGCAAACCATCAGGAGAAAAACAAACAAAACAGAAAGCATTAAGCAACTTAACTATGAAATATACTGCATAGCTATAATGATCATGGTATTGATTTAAAAACAGACACACAGATGAATAGAACAGAATAGAGAGACAAGAATTAAATCCA